>WHYT01014961.1:83469-94087 GCA_009806455.1 Tetrax tetrax | reverse complement strand
AAAAAAAAAAAAAAAAAAAAAAAAAAAAAAAAAAAAAAAAAAAAAAAAAAAAAAAAAAAAAGGAAGAGACCACTTGAATGTAATGCTCAAGTTCTGCATGAGGAAATGATCATCCTTCTTGAGTATTATTAGACAACACTATCAGTATGCTTCAAACAAGGCATAAGCACTTGCTCAGTAGTTTTCGCTGTTAGTTAGACCACCTGTAAGACTGTTACATGAGAGGTAAACTGAAGGAATGTTGGCAAATCCCTTTCTTACTCTTCCAAGAATGACTTACCTGCCCAAGCTCTCAAAGACAATACAAACATTTAATAGCAAAAATTGCACAGCAGATATTTAAAAAAAAAAATCACAGGGTATGCAGGTCAATCAAGTATCCTCCTCTTTTGAACATGTAGGCAGAAGAATCCCTGGTGTAGCAGATGACTAGTGTGGCACACATGGAGCTTGATGGGAAGAAATACGGAGACATGCGGTGTGTGCAGAATCCTTTGCCCACTGAAGTCAGGTGGCTAATATCTAGAAATATCTCTTAATCCTTCAGCAACCCAAAAAATTTGAAAAATCCACAGATGCACACTCCTTACGCATCTTTGTTATTTCTTGGACAACAACTAGCACAAGACAGTAACTAACAAAAATTATTTGGAAACTCCATCAAGGGAGGGAAATGCTTGCCACTTGAGTTTAGTTACTTTTAATACTTCGAACTTGATGCTTATTTAACCTTAATTAACTACATTTATATACATGTCAATATAGTTACAAAGGATAATGACAAACTGTGCAAATGCTGTGTGGCTCTGCAAAACACCACCTAACCTGTAGCTCAGGCAGCGCTCAGTCAGCTGCTAAACTCAGCTGGCACTGTGTGTGTGTGTGTGTCAGCACTGCACTTCCCAAACTCTCGCAGCCACCAGGGAGAAATTAGCAACTGCCATGCATCCAAACTACTCACCTCTCCAGATGGAGATCCCTAGATTCGGAATTCAGCTCAGGAGGATGACAGACTTGGGAACTGGCTGGCTCAGGTCCAGCAGAGCTTAGCAGTAACGTTACCAGGTGCGTCCTTACATTTATCAAGCACAAAAGTGAGAAGATGCCTTCTAGATCTGAGAGGTCCCCAAAACAGTCTAGTTAAACCAGCGTGATGCTCTGGTTCGTTTCCTTCTCTGGCTCACTTGAAGCTCTGATCTCAGACCAGGGAAGAGGCTGTTACCAGAAAATGTGTGAAGTATTCTATGAAGTTCTGGGAAGTTTTTATTCTTTAGTTTTAAAGCCAAAATACAGGAGCAACCTCTTTTTTTGTTGATACATTGAAACAGGTACGAAGTTGCATTTTACCATGGTAATCTGTCATTTGGAGGAAAAAAAAAAAAAAAAAAAAAAAAAAAGCTTATGCAGTTGCTACAGTTTCCCAGTCCAAGACTGTGCTTTCCCAAACACAAGCTGTACAGAAACCACTTTTCAGGTTGACTCTGACAACCATCCTCTTGTGAGCATTAAACCCAGGACTGCATAAAATAGTATGGAGAACAGCACATTGGCTACTGGCACCTGAACTAGTGGAATGGGGTACATTGCTGGGGATAGAGAGCGAAAGTTCATGCTGCCTCTGAAGAAACACTGATCTCTACTTCACAATGTAGTCCAAACCACTGTTTGCTTTAGCCTTGATACAGGACAACTTGTAATCCTCCTAGCCTTTTTAAGTAAATAACTTTTGCTAACAAGGTATGCTTTACCATGCTTGATATCCCTAAGCATGCTCCACCTTCAACTCTCAGGCTCTTAAAACTTAGACTTCTGAAGGGCATTTATAGCCTTAATGCGAGATAATAACAGGTATGTGGCCTATATAGCCTTTCAACTCTGTATAAAATTACAGGTGCACAGGTGAAAAACGCTACTACTACAAGGATGCAAACACTGAGAAACTTTATATTCACTCATTGTAAGACTTGTTCTTAGTGTAATAAAATAATTGTTTTTTTTTTTTTTTTACTAAAGTAATAACAGGTAGATCTTAACATTGGTCAGAACTTACAGAATAAAGTACTCAAAAGCTCTTTGTCAGTTTTTGAAAGACTTTTTGGCTCTAAGATCTGGACTGTTGATTCTCAAAGGTTTTTGAAAAGCAACACAGCAGAAATCATCTTGTTGATCTTGGGGTATTTTACAGCGGTCACTCTCTTCAAGGGCAAGCCCTAAGGAGCTAGCACTGATACACTCTTCATGTCTTAACTTAAAGATTATTTTGCATTGGTAATAGTACCACTACAAGAACGTGAGCATTCAAGAATCAGATCGGTTCTTGATGTACATGCATTAGTTGAAGAGTTGCTCTCATTAAGCAGTAACAGGGCTAGCCTAAATCACTCAGAAATTGCTAAATAATGCATTCAGAACCACAGTAGGGCACAACAGAGGGAAGATTCGGATATGCTCATAGAGCTTTTCAGCTTAACAGAAAAGCAATATTACAATAATGCTTTAAAGACACACCTCCCCACATTTTTCCGCAGAACAAGACATAAAAAGGAAAAATACAGCTTATCTCTCCAGACCAGAGCCCAGCCCCTGGTGGAATGAACTGTTATGAGCCAGGTGATCCTTCTCAGTCTTATACTTACTTTGTAAAAGTCACAAAACAACATTGTATCATTTTAAAACTCTTAGATAATCACAAAAATGGTATGTGCCCTTCTGGCCAAAAACCTGCATTCACTCGTGATCGAATCCAGCATTTCAGCTTCATACGCATCTATTCAGGTGTAATTAAACTGACAAGAACCTAACCTTTAATCTGCAAAAACATTAGTCTCGTGGATGTGTGATCTAAAACCACCCTGGTGATGCTACAAAGAAATGCAAAAAGTTGACAAACAGCATAAGTAATTGGAAAAGCATAATGTATTAATAACTTTTGCCCAAGTTTTAAAAAGTTTTCAAATACAATCTTGCATTGTTTTTGCTGTATTAAAATCCTTATACAGAGAAGTACTAAAAGTTATTCTTACATCCTTCAGATAAGAGATACTGAGTTGTTTCTGAGAAAAAGCTTTCCTGAGCCTCAAGTTTCTCAGCATGCTGACAGTGTTTACTAAATGCATTCCAACAGCATCCCCAAAGGAAAACTTGCCCCAGAAGTTGCCACCTCACAGGTTAAGTAGCTTACTAAACCCTACACTCCTGGCTCTTGGTTTTTTTTTTTTTGGCCACAGTGTGTAGTCTTTTCTCAACTTTGTGTCATGCTGCTTTACCATCAAACCTTTTCTTCCAAAAGCCTCATGAAGGAGATACAGTTCTGCAGAGCTTGATCGAGACATCGCAAGCCATCGGTAAGCCAGCACGGCGGGTAACTTGGCTGACATCTGGCCTTGGACATCCAGCTGCAAACCGAGACCTACGTGACAATTTTAGAAGTGGAAAAGCTCCTGGTAAAAGGCATTATAGTGTTTTAGCTCTGGACTTAGCCTGCATTTAGAGCCCTGCAGAATTATTTTTTTTTTTTTAGCCCCGGTTCTCCGCGGAGGCAGCCCTCAGCGTTCGGCGTCCCCGCAAGCAGCACGCGTCGGGCCGGCCCGTTGCTCACCGTTCCAGGCGATGCTTACAACCGGTTCCGGTTTTTCCACGCCTTCCCCAGAGGGCAGTAACATCCCCCCACCTGCCCAGCCCCACACCTGCCACCTTCACTTCGCCCCAACCGGACCTGGCCCCACCCGACCGCGCCGCTGCGGGGCCCGCTGCAGCGCGGCGCAATGGCGCCACCTAGTGGCCGCACCGGGGAGCAGGTCCGGTAGCAGGGGCAGAGCACTCCGTCCGGTAGCCAATCTCTTCACACATCTTTTTTTTTTTTTTTTTTTTTCCTGTAGGAAAATGAAATTTCCTTCCTCTCTCCGTACCTGACGCTTTGTATTCCTCCTTTCTCTGCCCAAATAATCCCCTCCACGCGGAGGATAGTTTCAGCTGCGTTCGGGAACCAGCAGCTCCCCACGATGCTTGCCCGAAGTGCTTTGCAGTAAAAACCGGGAAGACTGTGCCTCCCCGCTTGCCCACAGGTGTTGATCATCCTTCACTCTCAACTCTCCCACGAATCAGAACATTCTCTCCAATAGCACAACTTTAACAACACAGCTGAAAAGTTGGTTCAACTTTAGCAGGCCAGCTAAGCATTTCTTTTTCAGAAAGCCCTTCTGTCCTCCTCTTCCATTTCCCACAGGTGGAAGTGATTTAAAAGATAAAAAAAGACTATTCTGCTAAAGATCTAGACTAATAAAGGATTGCCTTCACTTGTATACTGCTCTGCTGTGCTAATTGTGTATGCCATATCAAAACAAACCCCAGATTATTAGAAAGAGATTTGCACTTCAGCTACTGTTTTTATTTGTTTTTATTCAGTTTAGGTATTCCAACTTAGCTGAAGCCTATGTGCATTTGCTTTGGTTTAATAACAGGATTACACCTAGTCTGCTTTGCATGCTGAGGACCCAAATTTGTGGACTCAGCTTTTGTCTACCAGTAGCTGTGTTAATACAGAGCTCTGGTGAAATAAAAGGAAGTTGTGAACCACCTCTGTGTTATCTCCTCCTAGTCATTTATGGAAAAATCATACAAAGCGTAAGCAAATACAAAATGGGAATCTAACAGTCCATTAGTGCCTTTATAAACCTATTATCTTTCTTAATTTTGCTGCCTTGGTTTGCTCCTCTAATTTTTCTCACATTCTGAGCTCTCAGTCATTACCATTGGTAAATTTTCAGGCTGAACCCCTTGATTTAGTGTCAGGTAGGGCTGAAACTGTAATATAATGTAACCAAGCTGAGGCTATGTATGGATAATGACAGGCATAAGGTTTGTCAGCTGTAGCACCTGTATTTGCTTGGTAATTACAGTTCTGTAATTAAAGTATTAATTCTAATAAAGGGAACTCAGGGACTAGTTAATTCTGCCTTATGGTATCACATGGTAATGTGGCAAATGATGACCTGAGTACAACAAAAAAGAAAAATCCAAGTTCTGTGTATGTTAAAAGCCCAACAAGTTTTAATTGTGCTAGAAAACTGGCAGCAGTAATAAAAACAACAAGATGAGTCTCATTAATAACAAATACCACAGTAGGCAACCATAAAAAGGAAACAAGCCTATGCTACTGTCTAAAAATACTCCCAAAAGAATTAAATTCAGTTAAATATTTATCAATTAGTCAAAAGGCAATGCACAGCAATCAGATCTGTTAGACATTCTGTAGTACCTGTAAGTGATAATTACTATCAACCTGATTTCTGAATCTTTAGTTGAATGAACTTTTGAAAGAGAAAAGGAAGTATGATATGTCTCCAACTCAACATGCTTTTCTTATTCCAGAATACTCTCTGGACAAAGAAAAAAGAATCAAAGAAAAAGCATGTAATACAAAATTTGTTCCTAATAAGTCACTACAGTAATTCTTCTTAAATCTAACATCAAATTGCCTGCTTGACTTCATGGACCTGAGCAATCCTCTGAAGTTTTACATGAAGGAACAAAGTGGCACCCAATTATAGGATCAGAGTCTGCATGACTGTAACTGATGTTGACAATTCCCCAAGACTTCTCTTCAAATCTGTTTGAGAAAAGATTGGCTGGACCCGGAACACAAGGAATCAGTCACAGGCAAAGCTAAATTTCACGCTTCTGTTGCTAGTGAGACTGAAACAAGCAGCAACTGTTCCTCTAATAAGGAAGGTACAACAAACACTGTTGTACAGAGTTTCTTTATCACAAGTTAGATGTAGTCCTTAAAACTTTGGCATGTTGCCAGTGCAACCCTTCACGCAGAGTTCACCTACTAAGAAATTAGGACTGAGTTTTCTTCTGCTGTGACTTATTACAGCAGATGAAAACCGCTGTAGTAAGATGGAAGTGTTCTTTCTGTAATACCTGAAGTAGACATGGACTTTCAGATTTGAGGGAGACCTGGAGAAGAGTGGAAAGGAAAAAATGCTACAGTAGAAGAAAAACTTCATAAAGCAAGTCAGTACTAATTAGACTGTACTTAAAATCAAACCAAACCTATACAAAAATCCTAGTATTCAGATCATTAATTTTGCATTGTTTCCCTCCAGAGACCACTTCCATGTAACCTTCACTGCACCATGTATAATAATAAAGATGGCTTGCATTCATTTTACAATTTTTATTAATGTGGCTAAATTGCATAGTCTTGAAAGAGTCCTACACATTTATTTTAAGCATTATTACCTGCTATATAATTCCTCTCCCAAGACATGACTCCCAAAACCACGATGCGACACCTTACATTTCCAGGCTAAAAAAAAGCCCTAATTGCACTTTAAACTATACTGTTAATGCTAGGTTTTGAATTTGGTTTTGAGAAGAAGAGAATACAAAGTCAGGTGTTTTTTTTTTTTCATGGAGGTACACATGATAATTACACAGGGAGAGAAAAGAGATGAAATTTATCTATTTATCTATTCATGTACAAAGAATGTAATGAAGAGTTCTTTCTGACCAAGAAGCCAGACTTAAAATTGAAGTTTACAGTAAATACAGCTAAAAAAAAAAAATGTTGTTTTAATAAAAGCCTTAATTGAAAGCTACACATAAGATGTTAAGAACATGCTACATCACTGTGTTCCTGCTAGTTATTTATCTTTTTTCCCATTCTGTTCTCTTTCAGTTCCCCAAAAAGGCTGAGCACTTAACCTGAAAGAAAAGTCTTTCCTGGAACAGGTACATTTCCCTCAGCAGCATTTACCATGAAGTACAGGAAACCAGGGGAGGGTGCTCTGGTTGCTCCAGAACAGAGGAACTGTAGTGCCCTGGTTCTAAAGATGTAAACACCAGAAAAATTGCGACATAGTCAAGTAATCATAAATACAGCTTACATTAAAAAGAAGAAAACATATAGAAAAAACTCCCCCAGAATCGTTTTTCTGTTCAGATGCTGGGGGTTTGATATTGTAGTAAGAGCTTTATTTTTTTCCTGTCTGTTTGAGTACAGTTTCACATATATCTGTCTCCTCCCAGTCTACGATAGCTTCCTTAGAAGAAGATAGAATAAGGAAAATAAAGAATCGCAGCTTCCCTATTCACAAGGGGCACTGTAGCATAAAAAAAAATAAAAATTAAGTCTTTAAAAGTTCCTTAGAATTGAAGTACTTTAAACCAAATACTACAGCAATGAAAATAGGAACTCTTTTTTCATCACAGCCACAACACATACCATTTGTTTTACAGATATGCTCTAATCTATATTACTCATTTAGTATAGAGACATCTGAACAACAAATAAGCACAACAGCTACCTTACTTTACTGCTTCTCTTGTCTTCCAAATGGTATTGTGAAAAAAACTCCACCTTAACTAGATAACTTCATCTCCTTGATGAGAATGAAAGAGACAGGTGACAGAAACCTGAATTTCAGCTGTGTCTACTTAGAGATGGGGTATGGTAATTTACTGAGAGGAGGTGGTTACTTATTTCAAGTGGTAATCTATTAAGAAAAGGTATTGTTCCCTAATATAAGGAGGTTAGAGGGTTTTGTTTATTGTAGTGTGTGTGAGTATTTGTTTGTAAACTTGCACTTTTCTTTTGGATGCTGGAAATTTAAAAAACCATCATTCTGAGGTTTTGTAGCTGAGGGCTTCTGATATGTGTGTTGCTGCTAATAAAATACATAGTTTGATCTGTTTCTACCTGAAAGGTATAGTTAGCTTTGAGGACAGAGGAAATCATGCTGCAGTTGTACTTAAGAATATGTGAGTCTATAAGTCTTGGGTAGAAAAAAATGATAGTAATGCTTGCAGCTAATGTATTCTTGGTAGCCTTCTGTACTGTGCTGCTAGGTAGCTTTCTTGTTTGTCACTAATCAAGATGAATGCCCTGTCTCAAAGACTCACATAAATGAAGAAAGTGGCTTAATGACTTATGAAAATAGAGCTATGCTAGAAATATGAGCAAAGAAAGAGAAGTGCCAAGATTGTCTAGAGAAAGAATTCATATTCAAGGCACAAAAAGGTAAAAGCTTGTGCTATTTAGTTAACTGACTTTTTTTATTGTGTAGTTGAATCAATCTCTGGTTTGTATAGTAAGTAAAAAAAATCTAGTTAGTATTTTCAATCTAGATGCCTATAGTGACTTGATAGGGCATAGCAGACTGTTATTGTAGCATTCAGGGTTTTTTTTTATTAGTTTGCTTTATTCAGGCTGTCTGTGCGCACTGTGTGGTTGTCATGTTCCACCACCTCTAACAGCTGAGATGGGACCGTCTGAAACTGTAAGTAATGAAACTTTAAATCCTGAAATTTATGGTAACCTATGTGTTAAGAGGAGTACAAATTAAGTCAAAAAACCTATCCCTTGCTGATGTAAAATAAAGTATTTCGCATGAAAGTATTGACTTGTCTTTAAAGGCAGTACTATCTTTAACCTAACTGAATACTCCTGAACTCTATTAACTGTGAGATTATACTTACTTGGAGTCTTGGGTTGTCTTTTTCCTTTTTCTTTCAAATTACATTGAAAATACCGGAGGTATGATGTAGAAAGTAATTAATATTCCCACAAATAATTTAGTTCATTACCACACAGGAGAATTTTAGAGAAACTAGCTTAATTCAAGCAAAACTGGTAACAGAACTATAACTGTATTTAAACAGATGTCAAATGTAATCTTGGAAATAAGAAAAAAAAAAATCTGTATAGTCCTTGTTTCTGTTACCTCCTTTTGGAATACAGCTACAACTGTAGTATGAGTTACGTGAGTAAACTCCTTATAGAGTTTGAGCTTTGGATACAGGCATTTTCAAAAGCAGTGTTATTCCCTTTTCACTGCAAACTTTGTATACACAGCTTTATAAAAAACATTGCCAACGTTTTCTGTTGTGCGTTTTTATTGTTCTGTTCCAGTTTATGCAGGTGCCAAAGTTCATAAAATCACTGAAAGGTTTCTTCCAGCACAGGTAGGTTTTCTTCGTTGTTATTAGTTGAGAATGGAAGTCCTGTGTTCCTGGATGCATCATTTGAAGTAAGATGCATGCTTTGGAACAGGCAGCAAGAGGTTATTTAAATATGTATTCTATTCTCCATCATCTGGTCTTCTAATGTAACACAGTAAGTAAGGCCTGGGGAGTTATTACACCCTGACAGGGTTTATGGCTGGGTGGTATGTGGATTGAGCAGAAGAGATTTTAGGCCAGCACAACAAAGAAACTAGAGTATTACGGGCAATAGCTGTGCAGCCTCTCAAAGTAATAGGTCACCTTGCAAGCACTAATCTGCAGTAAAAACCTGTTGGAGCCTTAACCTGTCACGTTGTGATGTCATCTTTATTGAAGTTGAAAAGGTTTCCTGCAGAACAAATCCTGTGTATATGTATCTTCCTTTTATTATTTTGCCTTAAAAAAAAAAAAAACCAAACCCAAAAACCAAACCCTCTTCCCAGTACTTCTCTGGGAGGGATTACTGGGTGAGGGGTGTTGTTTTAAGGGTGGAAGGTGCTTTTGCTGTCTTCATTCTTCATATTTAACCCATAATTATGCTGGAGGTTTGTCATCTGGAGAGCTGGTTTCTGTTTCTCGTGGAAAAGACAAAATGAGAGTAAGCTGTGACCAAGAATCATTGTAGGAACAGCAGGAGTTGGATGCTTAGTCACAGATCTGCACTTTTCCTCTGGTGTGTGGCTGTCTTGGATGGGGACCAGGCTGCCCCTGGGGGTACAGTGTGGGGGTGCAGGTATCAGACCTTTGCAGCCATAGGGTTCAGGCTGCCCTGGGGCAAGGACCAGTGCTCATGGAAGAGCCAGAGGTGGCTGCTCTGGTTTGTTAGCCCTGTGTAACTGCATCTTTCTGCGAAAGTCCAGCTGTCAGTGAAAGCTGCATGCAATGCCTGCCTAATTTCCTCTGTAGCTCTGAGGCCAGAGCACTTCATCTTTTTCTCTGCCTTTGAGGCTGGGGGTGGAATTCAGGCAGCTTACACGGAATAGGTCAGAATGGGTTTTCAGTCTTAGTTATCTGGTGCTCCTCATCCAATAACCCCACAGACAGGGTGGCTTTTCCACTTGGGAATTCAGTATGCTTTACTTGCATCACACTTGTGTATTCATTTCCTGAAAGGGCCTGGATATAATTTATGTTCTGTTCTTTTACAATAAAAGCGAGGAGAAAATCCTGTTGAATAAAGCTTATCTGATGGAGAAGGGAAGAACAAATGAATCTTGATATGCACACTGTAAAAATCTATTATAGCCCCAAAAGTGGTACATGGGCGTGCTCCAGTTTGCTTTCATTCCTCCGCCTTTGTAAGTGGATAACCTTTATTCTGGTACAATGTTACTGTGTTAGATGTGAAAAGGTCCCCTGGTACACATGGCTAATTGGAGCTCCTCGGTGAATGGGATCTGGCCTTTTTGCGGTATCCTGAATGCGCTATTGACTGGCTGAGAGGAAGCCCTGTAGCGATAACAAAGAAGAAATGATTCAGCGATCACCGGAAAGCCTCCCTTGGTTTCACATCTGCTGGTCCATCTATTCCGTGCTGGTAGAGCCGCCTTTGCATGAGGGCTAAGTCTCTCATTGTTCTGTACTTGGTTCTCTTTTTTTTTTTTTTTTT
>WHYT01014961.1:9439-79795 GCA_009806455.1 Tetrax tetrax | reverse complement strand
TATTTGTTGGGAAGCATTATAGGACTGTTTCAGAAGTCTTCCAAGCATTTTATGGAGGAAAAAGTGACTCAGGAACACAAACCCCTAGCTGAAGGGAATGCCAAGCTTTAATTATGGTTTTCTTGCGCTGTATAAAAGGTCAATCCCTATCTTATTGAAAGCTGGGAATAAAAAGAATCATAAACCCTCAGAAGAGCAGCACTGGGGGGCGGGGCTGGAGGACAAGAAATACCATGCATTTACAGAGCAGGATGTTCCCTGTTGCTCTGGAATTCAACCGTGAAAGCGAAATGAGGATATAAAGCAGTATCTTCATCGCTTAGGGACCTTCAGTTTTAATAGGTGTAAGAGTTGTTTGAATTATCAGTGTTTCTTCATCCAGTCTGGCACTTTACCCTCATATATTTGTTGCTGTATTCTTTTTTTCCCCCCTGTGCTAATATCGGTACGAAGAGGGATAAAGTACCCATGGACTCTGTGTGCGGAGAGGGGCTTTTCTAAGGGACAAGCGTAAATAGTTACTTGCACGGTTGAGTCTATACATATATATATATATATATATATACACACAGAGACATATTCTTTGTAATTCTATTTTTATATGTGTTGCTGTAGAATATATATAGATCTGTGAATATATATCTCTTTAGATGTATTCATAGACTATATATGTATAGAGAGATCTATGAGTATATAGATCTCTCTCTCTCTCTCTCTCTCTCTCTCTCTCTCTCTCTCTCTCTCTCTCTCTCGGGATGTGATCCCAGGAAAGACGTGGTAGGGTTTTAGAGCTGCCTTTGGGCGAGGCAGACAGACAGACGGATGGATGGAGGGATGGACGGACGGACAGACCGGGCGCGGTGCGCGGGCGGGCGCCCAGCGCTGGGGGGCAGCGCGGGTCCGCAACCGGTCGGGAGCCTCCTGCTCAAGGAAACGCCTGAAGTTTGGGAGCGCGGGCAGTGCTCTCAGGGGCTCCCTGCGGCTGCAGGGCAGGCAGATGCGGCCCTGGATCGATGCCTTGCATGCTTCACCCCCTCACCCCTTTTTTTTTTGTGTGTGTTTTGGTTTGGTTTTTGGTTTTTTGTTTTGTTTTAAATTTCAAACGAGAAATCTTATTTCCCTTCTGCATCTCTCACTCACTTCAACCTGTTAGAGGAACGGAGGGAGCTCGCAAGCTCTGGCCCGGGAGCAGTTAATGTGCTGAGCCGCCCTTACAGTCCTTTTTTGCAGAGTTATGCCTCTGCCAGGAGATGACGGGCGGCGGAGGCGCAGCGGTCGAGCCCCTCTGCCTCCCTAGAAGGCCTGGAGAGTGCGAATCGCACCCACACGGCAAAAAAAGGAAAAGTCAGGGGATAGGTCCAGTTGCCTCAGGTGGCATGAGCGTTGTCTGTGTCCAGTTCTCTACGGGAAGTATCTAGTGATACTGGGATTCCTCTTTGCTTCTGCATACTTCATCTTTCCGTTTCTAGCAGCCTAGTGAATGCTGGGGAGAGCCATCTATTACAGGGAGTTGCACATGATGCTTTCTCATGGAAATGTTACTTTTTTTTCCCCACTCCGTATGCTGGTATATTTTTCCATCAATTCAAAGTAACTAGAAACTTATGGCCATTCTCTGAGCATGTGAAGTGAAGTATTAGCCGATGTGACAGAAGTAGTATCCCATATAAAGGAAATTCTTGATCACTGAAAGTTCATTCTAAAAAAAGCAAAATATTTATTGAATGCTGCTCTTAACATGAACCTTTTAGATGCCCTGGGGCAAGAGGATGGTAAACAGTGGTAGATATGTTCTATAAAACTCTATATAGCATCCAGCTTTTTTTCTGGCTCAAATTCTTCAGGAAATATCTTCCTATTTCTCCTTTTTATTGCCAGATTAATTAAGTGACTTATCTGTTGTTCCCATCACTGGATGGTTTTTGTTGTTGTTGTTAGTGACTTTAGTTTGTGTTATTGGGTAATAATAATTTTCTCTTAGCTACTGTTGATGCTTTCTCTAGAATTCCCCAGGGAAGCAGATCTCCCCTAAGCCTCTATTCATTCAGCGAAGCTCAGCAATTACTTACAGGCTTCATTTGTGTATGTAAAGATTGCTCATGTTCCAAGATTACTCTGGTCAAGCCGTCTTTTCTGGAATTTCTTACGTTGTGATAGATAACGTGTCTCACTCTTTTCAGTTTATAAATGCAGTTCTTATTTCCATGAGTAAAAATAGTGCTGTGGATGAAGTGCTTTTACATGCTTTATTTTCTGATGTAAAATGTATATAGCTCTTGTTTATTTTTAGGGTGTTTGAACCACAAAACCAAATTGTGAATGCTGTTGGATAACATTATTTCCATTTTGTACATGAGGAACTGAGGCACAGCAAAGTCAAATGAATTCCTGGAAAACACCCAAGAAGCACATGGCAGAAGCTGGAAAACAACCAAGTATTCTCAGTACTAGTCATCTGCTTTCTGCACAATGGTTCTCCTTCATTAAAATGAAGGATTTTCTTTTATTTGGAATGAGGAGATCAAGCATTGTGTGAGAGGCATTTAAACTCTAACTTAGCTCCAACTAGCTGAAAAAAATAATGTAACAATCTGTGGGTTTTTAAAAACATAAATAACTTTAAATGTTTTACTAAAACATTTATTTGATGTGATGGGGGGGGGGGGGGGGGGGGTGGAGAGAAGGACCAGAAAACGAAATGTTGAGGGAAGTGAAGAAGGAAATATCAGTAGAGAAGTGAAACCACTGTTATTTGTATTGCTCTAATAACTAACCTGTTTTAAGGGTTTGTAAACTTGATACAGCTAACCTGGCAAGGCATCCTTGATGTATTGAAAGAATGGGAAGCTCAGGCTGAAATACAGTTTGCAGGTATCTGCAGTTACATACTCTCATTATTCTTTTTTTCCATAGTAAACAGAGAGGTGGCCTGTCCCACTCCCACCTCTCTCTGCTCTAGGTGGTCCCACAGCTACAGTGTACTCTGAAAGGCCAAGGACCCTATTTACAGGACAGGTGCCATAAAGCACATGCTTATCAGCCATGCCTGAATGAGGCTTTTGATCCTGGCTGGTCACATTCTTCCTTTGAACGTACAAGCCAGAGAAAGTGCCTTGTGCCTTGTGATGTTTTTCACAAAACATCAAACCTCCCACTTTGGACATCAGAAAACAGACTCGCTCTGTCAAACTGAAAATAGAAATCCCTCCTCTTCCATCATCTGCTTTTCTGATCTTGTGCCAGGAGGTCACAGCAAGCATGGTTGTCATTATGGTACTGATGCATCCCACTTCTCTTGTCCTCCTTCTCTTGTGACTCAATAGTAGAGTATTCCTCAAGTGTTAGCCCATCCTTCTTGTAGCCTTGCAAGGATTAATAGAAGAATAGAATTGTGTAGATTGAAAAAGACCTTTAAGATCAAGTCCAACTGTTAACCTAGCACTTCCAAGTACACTGCTAAACCGTGTCCCTAAGCACCACATCTACACTGCCCCCAGGGATGGTGACTCCACCATCTTCCTGGCCAGCCTGTTCGAATGCTTGACAACCCTTTCAGTGAAGAAATTTTTCCTAATATCCAATCCAAACGTTCCCTGCTGGAACTTGAGGCCATTTCCTCTTGTCTTAATCCTTGTTACTTGGAAGAAGAGACTGACATTCTCCTCGCTACAACATCCTTTCAGGTAGTTGGTTGGTGTCCCCTCTGCCTCTTCTTCTCCAGACTAAACAACCTCAGTTCCCTCAGCCACTCCCCATGAGATTTGTGCTCCAGACCCTTCACCAGCTTCATTGCCCTTCTTTGGACACTCTGCAGCATCTCAATGTCTGTCTTGCAATGAGGGGCCCCAAACTCAACACAGTATTCAAGGTGTGGCCTCACCAGTGCAGAGTACAGAGGGATGATCACTTCCCTGCTCTTGCTGGCCACACTACAGGATACAAGCTGTTGGCCTTCTTGGCCACCTGTGCATACTGCTGGCTTATGTTCTGCTGGATGTCAACCAACACCCCCAGGTACTTTTCTGCCAGGCAGCTTTCCAGCCACTCTTCTCTAAGCCTTGCATGGGGTTGTTGTGATCCAAGTGCAGTACCTGGCACTCGGCCTTGTTGAACAACATACAATTGGACTTGGCCCATTGATCCAGCCTGTCCAGATCCCTTTGTAGAGCTTTCCTACCCTCAAGTAGATCAACACTTCCATTTTTCAGGGGAGGCTGGCATTCCCTATGATCCTTCATAGTTGTGATAGTTTGGACCAGGCTACTCTGCCTTTTTATCTACACAAAGCAGTCATGTACATCATGAGGTGCTTGCTCAGAGCATTCAGTGATCCCCATACCACTGCAGGAGTAGATATGCAGCTTCCAGCAAATGTAATTTCTACCTGTCTCTGGGCTGATATTTTGTTATGGACAACCTGACTGAAAGATTAGTAAAAGTCTGCAAAGAGATTCAAATTATGCTTTAGCCTTACTTCTTTTGAGAAAGAAATGTATCTCCAAAGAGGTGCTCACTTTAAGGCAACAAAGGTTCAAGATTGCTCTGGGACTTCTAGAAAACATTGATTTTGGTGAGTGAAAACTCTCTAGTATTCCAGGAAGTGGCAAGATGATGCCCAAATATGTGTGTGAAATACTGAAGGCAAGAGTATGCCATTTTTGAAATGAGTTCCTTGTGTGGTAGGTCTTGCTTACGCTATTATGGACCATGTGTGACACTGGCAAGATTAAAGGCAAATATTTTCAAATGTAGTCAGTATGGGACATAGCTGGTTGGCTGGGTGTGTTCAGGCAAGCAGAAAGTGTCCTGGTTAATACCAGTGTGCCTTAGAGACAGAGAAGGGAGAGAAGGGCTGCCCTGTCGTCTTGCACGCTGGAAATACAGGGTGACATTTGTGAGTTACTGATGGGAAAGGTATGTGCTGCTTTCCAGGTCAAATTGAGCTAGAGATCTATTACAGTTATTTCTGGGCATCACATGAGTTTGCTGGCAATATGTTATTATTTAAGAATGTAGAAGGATGTCTGTTCTGGTCATTTTAGGAATAATTTCTTCTTTACAATTTCAGTATTACATTTCCTATAAGCCTTTATTTTGACTATAAAAATGTAGTTGGAAAGTTCATTTTAGTCAATTTCTTTTTAAATGTCTGGTTTGGATTCTGAGTTTAAAAAAAGTCAAAAACCTTTTGTTTTCCATTGATTCAAGTGTTATTCAGTTCTAAAAAGCCCCTTCTAATATGTATATATTTTTAATTTATAAATATTTTTAACAGCTGCTACTGCATGGGAAAAACCTGTCAAGTTCTTTAGGAGGAACTGAAGGTTTGACAGACTAGTTGCCTGTTAGCATCTTGAATGTGTTTTTTGAAAGTATAAACCAGTGTAAATGAGAGCTTGCTTGTTTTTAGTCAGTATATGTACAAAATGCCCTGAATCAGGGAGGAGACATGCCCAACAGAGGCTGTAAGGAGGACTTTGACATTCCCACTCGGGAGGGAGGGGGCTCAGAGGTGCACCTTGCGTGTAGGTGCACTAACACATTGAGCCTGGGTGGCACACAAGAAGGGCTGCATGTCCATATGCTGTCACGAGGCTGCGTATGGACGGATTGTGCAGAGTGTCATCACAGGAGTGCTCCAATGCACTCTTTGACAACAGGCCTTGGAGGTGGTCAAGCATGTCCAGGTCCTACAGCCATGCCGTGTCAGCCGGAGGACGGAGAGGATGCAAGTATCGTTTAAAGCCTTTTCTCCCTGTCTCAGCTTCCAGTACAGCACTGTTTAGTTAGGCCAAAGAATCTACTGGATTTCATCCAGACATCTCTTGTTCTTAGGGCTGGATTTACTAGAGTTTAAATAACAATGAAATGTGAACTGATTTTGTCAATCTGGCTGCTCTTTAGGTTTCAGCCCCCTTTGTCTGTTTCTGCTCCCATAACAAGCAGCCTTTTTCAAAAAACGATACAACCGCAGATCTGGCAGGCCAGGATGCTGCTAAAAACAGAGCATGTAGGAGTTAGATCCCGGGAAGGCAAAACTGCTGGCTTATGGACTGCACTAAAGATCCAACTGTGGTATTCTTGCATGTATGTCAATAACTCTGGGTGATGGTGATTTATACGCTCAGACCTTTGCATCCAGAATAATTCCTGGAGCAGCCTTTGCATGTCAACCATTAAAGAGCTTGGTGGGCTAGTAGCACAGCTTGAACATGTTCTGGCCCCCTCCTCCGATTTAGCTTTGGCAGGGAGCAAGCAGAATAATAACCCCAGTCCCCAGATCAGGAAAGGCTCCTCCTAAGCAACGCTGAGAAGTAGCTTCAGCTCTTCCTGCCTACTAATGACCCCTCGGTTGACTCTGGAGAGCTATTATGTAGCTGAGTCCCCTTATGCCCCATGCAGCTGATGATGTGTGGGATATGTACATGTGATGGTGTGTGAAGGCAGTGACCAATTACTTGGAAAAAGAAATGTGAAAAAAGGTTCAATGATATGAACAGTGTCAGCTGGGCTGACAGTTCCTTTCTGAGCACATGTGAGTGTCCTGCAAGAGTGTCTGAGCATTCATAAGGTGCCTGCATCCTCTCTGCCCTCCAACCAGCTGGCTAACCTGTTCAGAGCACAGAGACCACGTTGAATACCAAAACTTTAAGGGTGCTCTATTATTGACAGAATGAATTGTCACCTTTGCAGAGTCTGAGACTAGTTAGAAGTCGGGGACTAGCAGGATTTGCTATGGCGTGCAAATGCTTACCTGTGGGTTTTTTTCCCCAGCAATGGATACTTCTTAGTGTCTATTAAAAGGGATAAAGTCAGAAGGGAAGCAGAACAGGTTGCAGTGAGACTTTTTTAATCAACATGTTAAATAATGCCTTGGTCGAGGAGCCAAAGGCTGTAACAGTATCTTTGACAGAGTTTTATCAGTGCAACTTGTTCATGGTCGCCAGTAGCCTACTGTTTCTAGTCTAAGAACTTCTGTCGACATATGCCTATCTACTGAGTAGGCAAATGCTTTTCTAGAGCATATATAACTTGTATAGAAATGGGGAAAGTATTTACAAAATGGAGAAGACCTAGGGATAAAGAGGGTTTGTTTTCAGCAGAATTTCCTTGAAAAAAAGAAAGCTGAAGGTGCCAGAGGAAAGAGATGACCCAAAACAGCGTCCTGATTTTCTGTGGGAGGCTGGGCACGCTGGCTGCCACTGGTGTGCAGTCACAGGGGTCTGCATCTAGGACCCTTTGCTGCTAGAGGCTGTAGATGCCCAGTACCAGGAGACAGTAACTGTGTGGATGTTAGAGGGATATGACTGATCAGTGACATTTTCCCACAAGATGAATCAGCAGTGGATTTGTCTCTTGTCCTTTTTCTCTTGATGCTTTGATCGCTCCACTAATTCATACAATGAAGGTTAATGTGTTGCTCTTTTCTATTAGTTTATTTCTAGTTTTGAGATCCTTAAGCTAGTATCATCTGCTTGCTGTGCACAACAGAAAAAGTAGGAAAAACCCTAGTGGAAAGGTGGTTTTGAGTTGATGGTCAGGACATTTTCTGGGTTCTAAAAAGTTTTCATTCATAGTTTTGATGAGAGTCCTGCAGAATGTGGTAAAGATATGGGGTTTTTGCATAGCAGCAGCAACAGTCATAATGTAGTGATGTTATCTGGTGGTATCATGTTCAGTTGGAGTGCAGCTGGGAAATCTGCTGTGCAAACACCCTGCAAAAAAAAAAAAAAAAAAAAAAAAAAAAAAAAATCCCTATTTTCACAAGTTTCCAGTCCAAGTAGGTAGGACAGAAAGGAAGGCAGTCACTGAAGTGCCTTGGGATCGTTGTCTGTAGCAGGAGGAAGATTGCTTAAGCTGTATACCCGTCTCTTAGATGGCTAGAATAATACAGAACCTACAAGTAAGTATAAATCTGTCCCTTCCATGTTTATGGGGCCTCTCCATGACCTGAGAACACTTTTAAATCAAAATAGACTGCACCAGGGTGAGCATTGTATTACAACACCTGTGGCTAAAACGCTTGTAAAAGCAACATTTCCTCATTCAGTTAGCACTGGATGTGGGTGATGGCAAATTAAGTGATGAGGAACCTCTGCGGCCAGGGAAAAGGAAAGGCTCCTCTATAGGAACGTTTTCTGTATGAGAGAGAAAGAGCAAGTATAGAACTGGGTTACTGCAACAGAAACGCTATTGTATGTATTGTTTTATCTTGTGTTTACCAGGATTTGTCCAGAGTATGAAATATTGGAATTGTGTGGGCTCCAAAGCTATGTACAAAATTTCAGCAGAAAGCTAAGAATTATTTTGTTGCCTTTTATTTGTAAAAGTGAAGTTGCTTTCCCATTCATTGTTACATGCTGGTGGGTATTTTAGAATTCTTATCTGCTCTTCTATTCGCTTGGGGTGAAGTGCTGGGGTGGGGGTCAGCCATCCACCATCACGGGGATGCTGGCTCTGGTTTTCGTGCACCAGCAGAATGCTGTTCATAACCTGCTTCCCCAGCTCCCTTCCCCTCAGCATGGAAAGACGTGAAAATCTTCCAGACAATAGCTTCTCTATTCTGTAAACACACCAAAGGTCATAAAAATATACAGTGCTAACATTAGCTTGTGCTTTTCAGCCTCTGCTACCCCCGCTTGACCCCACATGATTACGTAAAAAGGTGAATAGTCGTCTTCAGGCTTAACAGTGAGGAAAAAGTGAGTTTGGTCACTTCTGTAATGGGAGAAACATTTTCTCAGTAGGTGTTGCTGGCTTCTGGGAGTTTTCTTTGCTTTTGGCATTTTGTGGGATGGGATATATACATGTGATTGTGTGTGAAGAAAGTGAACAATTACTTGGAAAAAGATGTGTGTCTTGCCAGCACTGAGAGTAACTGTAATAGGCTTCTGCCCAGAGTTTTACTTGAGTGGCCAGAAAAGTCTGTGATTAGATATGGTTGTTTTGCCCCTCAGTTAAAGTTTGCATACAGTGCTGTCTGGTGTCATTCGCTTGACTGCATATGTGACAAATGTAGCAAAAATGGGACAGTTAGCAGAGTATAAACATTTAATGGCACAGGTCTGCCCTCTCCCACTTTGGTTGGGTAAGTAGGTTTTATTTGGTAAAAGTAATGAAAGGAATATGTGCTCTCTAAAATACTTGATGAGCTCTTCCGAGAGAGTCATCAAGTAGCATGTCAATAAATTGCAATCAGGCCTATAAAACTGAGCTTTGGGTTTTTTTTTTTTTGTGGTGTTCACTGATTTCCAGGCTCTGCTCACATTTCCCTCAAGCCTGGTGAAGCAGTGAGGACATCTGCTTCTGTGAATGCGCAGAACGCGCCTGGCCTGTGAGCAGAAGGTGTGTTTCAGGCTCTAAGAGCTTCCAGGAAACATAACTTCTGTGTGTTTAAGGTTCGTGGTGAACAATGTGAAAATATGGAAAGCAGCAACTTCTGCTTGATTGTTCCTTCTTTCCCACTGCCCCAAGTTAGGAATGTTTTATCTGTCTTCTTTCAGAAAAAGCAATTTGAAGGTGCCAACTTGCTCCAACCTACTTAAAAGAGTTCAGAGATTTATAACCTCACTGGAAGCTCATGTGTCAAAGTGTTGGAAAAAAAACCACATTCAAAATTTTCAATTAACATTTTAAACCCTTGATTTCACTGTCTTTTGTTTGAAAGTGTATGATCTGACATCTGCTGTTATATTTAGGCTTGGGAAGTTTGTCTTTTTTTGTCTTGTTTCCTCTGTTTGGCTGTGAGGATGCCACCCTTGGCCCATTACAGCCAGCAGTAAGGTCCTCATTTGACATCAGTAAGAGCAGGATTGGACTCCCAGTGCTCTGTTGCTTGCTTGCAGGCTCCTCAGCTTTTTAAGGGCTTGGTCCAGCTGGGATAAATTCCAAAGATGATGGACTTGGGGACCCCTTGCCTCAGCCCAGTAACTGGAGTCCCAGAGCCATAGTTTAGGAAGCAGCTGCAGCCTAGGACAGTGCCCACAGGACTGGCAGGCCTCTCTGGCGCCTCTCTGGGGCAGGGAGGGCACCTCCAGCACCTCTCCTTCTTGCATGGAGCTGGGGGGCCTCGGGATCTCCATGGCACACAGGAGGGTGGAGGCTGTGACCTTCCAGGCTGCTGCACTCCTGGAGCTGGTGCCACTGCGGACAGTAGTGCCGTATTGTAGGAGCACTTCTGCAAACAAGCAGGGCCATTCTCCTCCATCTTGTGTATTCCCTGCCCCTCTGGAATCATGGAGAAGGAGTGGCTTTGCTTAGGCTGTCTTAACCCTTGTGGGATCTCACCCCTATTATTTGGCCCAGGTGCTTTTTTTTTTGCATGAGGCTTGCACTCTTCCTGGTCCAGCCCTGTACCTCTGGCTTCCTCATTAAATCTGCCTTTGCTTTTGGACTGACTTGAAATCTGGACCGTCACATACTGCTGTCACTATTTAGAGATATAATTTCCCATCCCCTTAAAATTCTTTTAATTCTTTAGTTTTGCACTAAAAGCAATAACAGCTTAGAAAGAAAAACAAAAAGAGCGTACTTCATGTAATCCAAACTTCAGCTCCCCCGATCTTTGGCTCCACTTTGCAGGCTTGTGATGTCAACAGAAGTCTTTAAGATTAAGAACACGTATCAAATTTCACTGACTGGCTTAAAGTTACTGTGCAGGGAAATATTGCAGACCCTTTTTCCCTCTGCCAAGTAAAATCTTAAGAAGTTTAATAAATAAAAAACAAGTCTGAAGAAAGTCAAGGCTTCTACTGAAATGAAATGGATGTGGGCCTCCTGAGCAGGGCGCAGTGTACAGCCGCCTTCTGGCCAGGATTTGGTAGCATCCCGCCTGCCCACCCCCAGGATCCGCATGGTATCACCACAGCTGCCACTCCCCACTGCCTAATCTAGACTTGGATGTCATCTGTTCTGGTTACCTGCCTAGTTGCTCTGTATTTGTACTTTCTACAAATCTGGTAAGTCCTGAAGAGTTTCTCTTCTCTATTCTGTCTTCTCCCCTGGCTATTAAACAAGAATATCCACCTTGCTACTGTGGGTCCCCTTGGGCACCCATGAGCTCTAATGTTTGGAAATTATTAGGGGTCAGTGGGAAATTTATTTTCTTTAGAAATTAAATAAGTCTAAATTTTTGAAGACCTATAAATGAGATTGTGATTAAGCTTATTGTAGAATGGAAGCAGTGGTGTTTTTTCCTATAATGCATTTATATACATCCAACACAAGAAGAATTTAATTTTTTTTTAAAGGAAATTGTATTGTCAAAAGATGAACTTTCCCTGGAGCCCTTCTAATGTGGTGAAAAACAGACTCATCCATGCTATCTTCTGCACTCAGCCACGCTGTGGTGAGCAAGCGAGGAAGTTCAGTGTGTGCGTGTGTTTTGACAGTGGCACCAAATCTTCCACCTTTGCTATGCAGTCACTACTGCTCTCACATGCTGCTTGTTATCTACTTGCTTCCATACTCTAGGATAAGAATTATGCCATTTTGGGATTAAGACAGATACCAGGAAGGACTTATTTCAAAAGCGATCAGGATGGGGGCCCAGGGAGCAGAGAGTCCGGCTTCTGGGACAACTCCTGCTTTCCCTGACTGAACATCCACTAGCTGACACTAATGGAGGGGGCAGAGCCTCCGTTCCCTGTTGTATTTGCATCAGATAAGGCTGTAACTTCTGACTTGACCTTTCCATGGGAGCAAACTTTCACTTCATTAACACTGGTGTCATTAGCGGGATGGGGTAATTCATAGTGTGATCCAGACCCAGCTGGGACCCACATGGAGCCATCCTGCGGCAGTGCTAATTATTCCTCAGTGCCACGTGAACACTTCTCCACAATCGCTTTGGCTGAGGCCACAAATAATTTAGAGTGAATTGCTAAGCAGCCATTGCCTGGTAACTAATTTTGACCTCCGACCCTGCTGCTGAGGATAAATGACATGCTGTGGTTATCTGTCCTCTGGGCAGCTGCTGAATTCCCTCAACGGCTTTGGTTTGCCATCGTCTCTGTCAAGGGACAGGGCTCCAGACATTGCAGCACATCCCTGAGATGAACATGAATAATGAGTGTGATTAGGGGCTGACTGGGCAGAGACGCATCAGGCTCCAGTGGCAGAAGCTCAGGTTGGACTCTGGAAATATTTCTTCCTTTTCAGTCTAGTTTTTGGATCAAATGGGAGAGGAGAGGAGAGCAGGAGTGCTGAGACAGGGTTAACAGCTTTCTCCAAATTCTCAGGAGACACAGCCTGACCCTTTTATGCATTTCATTCCACCTCCAATCATTTTGTGTGGCTGTGCAACACGACTGCGTGCGTGTGGTGGTGAGGAGTGGCAGGGGAGGTACCTGCGGTGAAGGATTGTTTGGGATCACAGAGGAGAGCAGTGTGTTTTGGCAGAGGTGAAAACAGCGTTTACCCAGGAGATGTAAGAAAGCTAATTTAAACTTTCTGATTAGCTGGATTTTTGCAGTTGGGCAAGGCCTTGGATTTAGTGGCTTTAAGTGAGCTATTACCTACAAGGAGAAAGTATCTTCTTGCCAGGTGTCTGGAATATCGGTTTCTCTTGTGCTGTTAAATTATGGTTTGGCGTCTGTCCTCAAGGATCTTTTAGCTATTTTCCTAATGCCTGCTGTATTGGACACTTGAGAGAGCCCCGTTCCCTCGACGGCAGGCCCCATCTGACCAGAGCAAGTGTCAGCACCTGCACGCACATCCCCAGCGAGTCCCAGCTGCTGGTGTTTCACTGAAACCTGCCACCAGATTCTTCTCTGCTGCTGTCGACAATGGCTAAGCTAAATGCTGCCCACATTAAACTTTTGGGGAACACATCAGGAAGAATAATAAGAAACATTTTATTATGAGAAAACCAACAAACACAACACTGAAATCCCCCAAACTCCCCCCAAAACCCAAACCTAGTGTTAGTGAAAAAGTAAAAATTGCTCATCCAGCTCTGATTTTAAACCCAGTTGCTGTAACAAGTGGTCCCAGTACTGCAATATTCAGAATGCCTGCTTCTGTACTGTTGTACTGAGGATATATTCTCTGTGTTGGTGGGGTTTTGACATTTTTTTTTTCTTTCTCAGATGTTTAGCTTGCATTTCCCTGGGTTAAATCAACCCCTTTCCAGTGGAAGCTTCAGAATTGCAGTAGGCAATACAGTAATAAGTCAAAGGAGGAAAATTAAGCAGCTGGTTTAAGATTTAAATTTGTAGTATCTTTTACAGACAGATTATCATGTAAAGATCTCCATGCAGTTCAAATAAGGCTAAGCACATCTATTTACGGGCTGGATATCTAGCATTCAAGCTGTCAGGATTCAGCTGTGGGACTGGGCTTTACCGTAAGGAAGAAGTTTATCTACTGGTTAAATAAGATGTGCCGGTGGAGCCTCTGAAGTGAAGCAGAAAATCAAAGCCCCTGGCCATTTGCAGTCACTAAAACTTACATGGCCCTGTTTATAAGGGGTCTATTCTGTGGTTCTGGACATGTTTCAGTTTGTGTTTATGCCTGACCTTCTTAAAATATCTTTTTTTTTTTTTTTTTTCCCCTGGTTTCTATACTTCACTGAAGTTGTGCTCTGCCCTTTGCTTTACAAAGTATCCCCATGTAACATTGAACAATTCCAAACTGATTTGGTTTAGTGAAGGATGAAGTGATCGCTATTTGTATGTGTTTTTCTGAAGTACCGCTGACAAAAGCTATGGAAATGTAGCACATGACTGCTGTTTACGCTAGATTAAGCTTGTTCAGCTCTTGTCAGTAATGTACCCAGTTTGCAATTAAAATAAAAGGATTTTGTGGTGGGCTTGTTTTTGTGATTTGGGTTAATAATTAACCTAATCTGACAAAAACTGTCTGGCAAAAATAGCTAGACTGGACAGATATGTGGCAGAAGGCTCCTCAGCGGGAAGAAGGTGACCTTTGGATGTGAACAGCAAAGCTAGTACAAGCTAGTACATTAGCTTTGCTGAGACTCAGAAGCAGTCTAACTAGATTTTTTTTTTTCAATAGCAAAATATAGTTTAAACCGTTGTTCCTGTCAGCAGTATGCTCTTGTTTGCCTGTCTCTACAAGAATATAGCTCTGTGTGACAGCACCCAAACCAAACTATACTATGCTAGCTGTTGTGCCAAATCAGGAAATTTTACAGAATTTGTGGACCCTGGGGAGAAAGCTCTATAAAGGTTTTAACCCGTGAAACCAAGACCAAGCTGCTGTGTTTCTGGGCTAATTTCACTTCCGTTTTACATTTTTAGAATCATAGAATAGTTCGGGTTGGAAGGCAACTTTAAAGGCCATCTAGTCCAACCCCACTGCGAGGAACATGGACATCTCCAACCAGATCAGGTTGCCCAGAACCCCGTCCAACCTGGCCTTGAATGTTTCCAGGGATGGGGGCATCTACCCCCTCTCTGGGCAACCTGTGCCAGTGTTCCACCACCCTCAGTGTAAAAAATTTTTTCCTAATGTTTAATCTGAATCTACCTCCCTCTGTTTTAAAACAACTACCCCTTGTCCTATCACAACAGGCCCTGCAGAAGTGTTTCTCCCCATCTTTCCTGTAGGCCCCCTTTAGGTACTGGAAGACCGCTATCAGGTCTCCCCGGAGCCTCCTCTTCTCCAGGCTGAACAGCCCCAACTCTCTCAGCCTGTCCTCATAGGAGAGGTGCTCCAGCCCTCTGATCATCTTCATGGCCTCCTCTGTCCTCGCTCCAACAGGTTCACATCCTTCTTACATTGGGGGCTCCAGAGCTGGACAGAGTTTTTGGTTTACTTTTAATAGAGATTGCCTCTCCATACAAGAAAGGCAAACGACAATGGTCAGTGTCTAGCAGTCTTGAGAGGGCAAACTAAAAGGGAAACTAATTTGGATCTTGAAGCTACAGTGTGAGTGGAAAAGAAAGGAGGATGCTCTGACTACACCAACTGAGGGGAAAGGCTGTGTGCTGTGATGTCTTGTATTTTCTGGCATCTAACAAATTTTCCTTGACCTGCCCCTGTGTGTTGACTTTTGGTATTTAAAAATAAAAAAGAAAAAGAAAAAGCTTATGTTCTTCATTATCAAGGGCAGTGGAAAATTCAGTAAAAATTCAGGACTAGAAAAATAAAGCAGATAAAGTCAGTGGGTGGTCTGTGTTCAGTGCAACATCTCAAATGTCTGGACACTGAATACTGAATTTCTTGTAATCACTTTTGTTTTATAAGCATATATTTGGGTGGGAAGGGAGTAGGGGAAAGAGAAAAGTAACAAATGTTATTTACCGAGACAATATGTTCCTACCAATACTGAGTTTAAAAAAAGAAAGTAACAATATTTCCGGAAAGGAAACATGAAAGAGTGTATTGTTAAGAATCACATTGTTTATATTTTTTTATCACAGCTCAGCCTCATTTCTTTTGTGTCATTGAATTTAATTTTGCTTTTAATTTTTCTTTTGTTTCTTACTTAAATGAAGCTCATATGTTAAATACTTCTGGTTCCTTTAAAAAATGCTGATCAGTTGCAGGTCGTAAACCCATGGATATTTCATCTCCTTGTTGGCTAGAAGAGGCAGGCTTTCCATGTCTTTCTTTTTTGGGGGAAATGCCTCCACTGCTGTGCATTTACCAGTAGCCAGGAGGCTTTTTAGGTGCAGAGTGGCCAGGTAGGTGCAGTCCTACACCAGTGGGCAAAGCTTCTCGTGTTACTGGGCAGATGGGCCATATAAGCAACCAAAAAAACCTGATTTTAATTTTTTTTTTTTCTTTTTTTTTTTTTTTTTTTTTTTTTTTAAAGGAGAATTGAGAAAGCCAGTTTGTATTTAGTGTGTATCCAGGGCTGCCTTCACTTTCCCTGCATAGCAAATACAGTCCTGAGGTCACTTTCCTGTTCCAGGGATGGATGTCCTCCCATGGGGTCACAGAGGAGTTCCCTCCTGTCTGCCATGGGGACCAGGCTCCCTGCAAGATTATCTGAACAGGCTTTTAACCAACACTCAGATTTTAATCTGATCCTCAGACGGTGAGCCTTGTGTCTGCTCTTGAGCTCCTGAGTCCGGATGCATGTGCTGGACACCTCTCCCTGCAGTGATAGGGCAAGGTCTGGTAGGTACCCTCCCTCCTACTCCTCCTCCATGGGGAAACCCCCTTGCTCGGCAGGCTGGGGAGCAGTAGGGTATTTTTTTTGTCATAGATGCAGTCTGAGGTGACAAGGAGGTACGGTCCCACAGTGTACGGTTTCTATGTAGGCTGAGGATATCGGGACAAACTCTACTCTACTTTTCAAATTCCTCAGTGGATAATGTCATGCTTGTAGATACAGTTCCACATTTGCAAACACTTGATGTACTACATCACCCTCTGCGTTGGTGTTAGGACCTTTTATGGAGCTCTCTCAATAAGTTATTTCTTATTTTCCAGTTGCTAGCACAGCAAGCAAGTCTGTGAAGGTGAAATTGCAATAAGAGTATTTTTGCTGTAAGGTAATGGAGTAGTGCTCCATATTGCTGATAGCTAATCTGATTGCCTTGCAAAATCATGCTGTTGGAAATTCCTCAGATAATGTAATTTTGTTTCCTGTTTCTTCCAAAGTAAGAGCCAGGATTTTTTAATGTCTACATCCTCTGTACACCTCTTTCCTTTGGCTTACTGGATAAAGCTGAACTCTGCTTCACAGGTAGGTGAGGTTTGTAGCAACTCTGACCTAATACTCAAGCCAATCCCATTATTAAGTTGCCTCCTGAGATTGTTTTGTTCCACTCCAGAGCTGATATGATTCAACTCTCAGACACTTTTGCACAATTTCTTGTTTGGTGGTGGTGTTTTGGTTTCTTTTCTTTGTATATATATATATAATAATAATAATAACCATTTTGGTACACTGCACAGTGCAAGACAACTTGCAGGAATGTGCAGTATGCTGTCCCTGAGGCTGAGTAATCCTCCTCAGTTGATGCATGCCCATCAGTAGCAAAGGTCGAGTCCCAGTTTTGAGGCCATCTCCTCTAGGAGTTGCGGAAGATGCAGGAGCTGCTTCCAGTTGCTGTGCACTACCTTGTTCATGTGCAAGGATGTGCCTACAGCCCACGTCCTTGCAGCAGCAGCATTAGTCTTGTTGCTTCTGAGCAAGCTGTTTGGAGAGCTCCTCATCTTCTCCTCAGGGAAAAATGTGGTGGGTGAGGTAGGAACAATCCGTATTCTGGATGTAGAACAGAGGCTATTATTCCTCAATAAAAGTAAATTTAATTTCAAATGTACATTTCCTTCTTTGCAAAGGTTAAATGTCTCTTACATGTTATTGATATCACACAGGATTTCAAGACTCAAATGCTTTTAAACTGTTGTGCAAGTGAATTATGGGCTGTGCTTTGCGCCATGTGTTATATAAGAGCTAATTAAAGGTGTCCCACAATTTCTTAGGATCAAACAAACGGATATGAGGCTTTGTACATAAATCTTCTTACACTAAGTGCAGAGTGTTGCTTGGTTTTGTTTTGTTTGTTTGGTTTTTTTGTTTGGTTTTTTTTTTTTTTTAAACTAGCTGGGGATCTGCCTTTTTTATATTATACTGTTGCATGGACCTTGTGTCAAGTATACCTTCTTTGGTTTCATTAAGGTGTTCTTCCTTGCATGATTAATATTAGTATTCAGCTCTTTACATTACCAGAATGGTGCCAAAGAACCTTAAGATGAATGAAGACCATAGAGTCATAGAGTGGTTTGGGGTGGAAAGGACCTTTAAGGGTCATCTAGTCCAACTCCCCTCCAAGGAGCAGGGACATTTCCAACCAGATCAGGTTGCACAGAGACCCTCCAACCTGGCCTTGAATGTTTCCAGGGATGGGGCATCCACCACCTCTCTGGGCAACTTGTTCCAGTGTTCCACCACCCTCTTTGTCAAAAGTTTTTTTCCTAATGTTTAATCTGAATCTACTTCCCTCTATTTTAAAACCATTACCCCTTGTCCTATCAAAAGAAAGACCAAAGAAAGACCATTTTTTGCTGGACTACAACTTTTCCTGCTTTGCATGTTCTTCTGATTATAACAAATTTAGGTGGACTCAAATTCATATGGAGTCTAAGTGCCAAAATTGTGGATTTAATTGTAGGGTATATCCCTACAATTTATAGTAGATGTTTAGTTAATGGTGGAATTAAATGACTTTGTTTTCCACTGCTGTGGGTCTCTATTGAATTTGGCACAAGTTCAAACGGCTTTGAACATCCAGCCTTTGCTGGATCATAAAGCAAAGATCCTCCCTAGGAATACAAATGGAATTTCTTTCCACTGCTACAGTGAAATTAATGACGGTGTTAGTAGGGGGTTTTCTCCCCCTTTGTCCTGTAAATCTGAGCTCTATTCGACTAAACTGCCTTTTAAAGAAAACAAACTAAACCTCAAGCTTCCTAAGTTCTCCTGAGGCACCATTCAAGGGGTAGTATTTTGTTCATCCCTCAAACCTTTCATGGCACTGTGGATTTTGGGCAGGAGATGTATACAGGATCAGGCACGCTGGCAGAGACTACTGGGATTTGCAGTTGCAGGAGAAAGGGGCCACACATCAGCTGATGCTGCTGATGTGGTGATGGATTAGCGAACAGAGAAAGGTTTGCATTGCGCTAAAAATGGAAGGATTAGCAGCTGCCCTTGTTGAGTCAGGCGAGAGGGAGGAGGATGAGGAGGACAGCAACATGATGTAGCACTGGTCTGTACTAAATTTGCTATCAGCATCCTTCTTTACTGCTAATCTCCTTCCCTTCTTCAATGAGAAAAACACTTCTGGCACATTCTTTCATATCAGAGAAGGAAAAAACTTATTTTTGTTCCTTCCTTTTTGCTTATGTGCTTTTTTATTATTACTCTGATGATTGCATTTTTAACTTTTCAAATATTTTAAATCCAAAGTGATTTTTGGATAGAAAAGAGTCAGAGGTGCTGTCTTAACTGCAAAGGCAGATCCCAACCTGAAATAACAACCAGAGATGGTTATGCATATGGATTTATTAAATGCTACAGCTGTGCAGCTGGACATCATGTCCTCACTGAGATCTGTTCCTGTCATGTGAGGTTTGAATTCAGATTCACCTCTAAAATTAATAAGCCATAGTGTTTTCTTTACATCTCCTCAAAAAAAGAGTAAATTGGTTGCTTATGTTGATTTTTAGCACTTAGTTCCTTAGGGCTCCTGTTTCACTATTTTGATACAGTTCAGCAACTGAGACTCTTATGTTTGGCACAGGACCCGTTTCAGCAATGTCAACAGTTGGCATCATCACTGATGGACTCCTGTAAGAGTCAAGATGCTTTCTCAGATGCTTGCAGCCTCTTGCTGTCTTGCCACTGCCAAAGACCCACCAGGAGGGAAAGTATTTCTATACCTGCTGATGACTGTGTCAGAAAGGACCAGTGTCAAACCTTAGATCACTTCCAAGTATGGCTCTGGGCTCACTTACTGGGATGTGAATGGAAGCAGCTGTGTTACCATGTGAATCTCACCTGCCAGCACCCTGTAGTCACTGAGTGGGTGGTGGGGTACGCCTCGTGGCCCATGCTCCCCAAACCTGATGCAGCTCCTGGGACTGTGCTTAGATGCTTTGCCCCTTCAAGGTCCCCCAACACTTTTAAATGCCTTTTGGCCAAATGAAATTGTATTCCTCAAGGAAACGCATTTGTGTCAGCCAGAAACCTTTGATTTTAACAGAGAACTCAGCTTAACAGTTGGAGGCGAGTGAAACCCCCCTTTTCAAAGTTGCTTTGCAATCAGTGAAGCTTCTCCCTGATGGATGAATCTAGAGGTAAGGATTCCTCCATAGAAAAAGAGGAATAGAACAGGGGGCTTAAATTACCTGACTAAATTACCACTGCAACTCCCCGCTAGTTCAACTGCACGTGTAGCTTTCATGGGGGCAGCAGCTTTTTATGCAATCCAGAACTTCTACTATGGGCAGCAAAACCAGACACATATTAATACAGGATAATGATTTGTGGTATTTTTTAAATACCTGCAAAGAGCTTTGTGGATTAATATCAGTATTTTAGATCTAATTATAGGTAGCTTTTAATAAAGAAAACCCATGAGATTTCTAAAATGTGTCATAGTATGGTACAGAAGAAAAAATTGTTCTGGACCACTTCCCGTTAGCCAGCGTGCAACATCTCTTGACATTTCAAACGTCTTTAAATTTAAAGGAAAAATACAAGCCCAAACTTAAGAGCCCAAATTCTGAAAATGGAGCACTTAAATAAAAAATTGTTCCATGAATTTCTTTTGTCCTATATGGGTTAAGCGCCTGCAAGCTGTTCACAAAACATGGTGATTTTCTTCAGTGTCTCACTGTTAACTAAATGCTTAATTTGGGTTTATTCCTTTGAAAAACATTATTTCTGTAAGACAGTTTGTTCATGTGTAGAACTTTGTTTAACATGATGGTCAAAGAAAGTAAATAATAGAATCACCATAGAATGGTTTGAGTTGGAAAGGACCTTAAAGAACATCCAGTTCCAACCCTCCTGCCATGGGCAGGGACACCTTCCACTAGACCAGGTTGCTCAAAGCACCGTCCAGCCTGGCCTTGAATGGCCAGGAATGGGGCATCCACAGCTTCTCTGGGCAACCTGTTCCAGTGCCTCACCACCCCCACAGGAAAGAATTTCCTTCTTATGTCTGATCTAAACCTACCGTCTTCCAGGTTAAAGCCATTACCCCTTATCTTGTCCCTGCATGCCCTTGCCAAAAGTCCTCCAACTTTCTCTAGCCCCCTTCAGGTACAGGAAGGCTGCTATCAGGTCTCCCCAGAGCCTTTTCTTCTCCAGGCTGAACAGCCCCAACTCTCTCAGCCTGTCTTTTGAAAATAGCTTGAATAAAAAAAAAGAAACCCAAACCAACAAATTTCAGAGGAGAATTTACAAACATAAATGCTGTTTAAAACAGATGATCCTTGTTTGAGAGCAGACCAGTCTCCTCACAGTGCAGGAGCGGCTTGCCATGTGGGATCTGCTCAGCTACATCTCTTCTGAACAAGAACAGAGAAATATTTGAAGACAAGAGTGCTCCTGCTCACTTGTCAGAATCATGATTTGCTACCTTATTTTCTGTCACATAATAATCAAGAATATTTGGGATTTCCACCTGAAAGAAGAGGAAAAGGTGTTGTGGGTACATGCAGGAGCACTGCTTAGGGAAAATTAAGAGAAGATCTTGCCAAGTGAGGAAGCATTTCATCATTTGTCCCCTGAAAGTTAGGACAGAAGGAAGCTAGGAAGAATTTGGCTACAGCTCACTTGCAGATTTTTCTTCTCCTTCAGGGGAAAAAATCAATTTTAAAAGCAGAAGTTAGAAAGATGGGAGTTCATTCAATGTCATGCCTTATCTTGCTGTCTTTAGACTGCACAAATGAGGTTTTCCCCATCTCTAGGTGTTACTGTTGCACAAGGCTTTCATTGTGATAGGCATCTGTCATAACTGTAAAGGGCATACCTCTGGGACAGCTGGAATCAATACTGCAAAGCCACCAAATCCTACTGACTTGGAAGGGATCTCTGGTACTCCTTAGTTCAATCTGTCATGCAAAGACTAGGTCATGCTACGGCACCATGTCAGCTGAAGCTGCTTCTGGCCAAGTCTTGGACACCTCCTGCATGGAGATTGCACAGCTGATCTGGGCATCTTTGCTAGGTCTCCAACACCTTCCTTGAGAAGAAAGTGAGGAAGTCCTACAACACTTCTTCGCATAGCAAGCATGCACTGGATGTACAAGTGTGTGCCACTAATCTTTATCTGTTCTCATTGGAATATTTATACCATATACTTGAAAACTTACGTGAATAATATTACTGTGTTAGTTAAAGGTGTGAGGGCAAAGAACATGTCTAGAGTGTGAGTTTTTTTGACATATTGTTGAAGAATTGAATGGCTCTTCCAAGAGACAGGAAATAAAACTCACTCTTACCCATATTAGAGAAATATACCATCGAGACCAATGTCCATGGAGCTTATTAAGGTGCTTGGATGGATATGAAGTTAGGGCTACAAGACTCCATGTTCCATGATTCATTTAAATTAATGCATCAAGAAACCAAAACCAATATCAGATGTTGTGATTTCCTTAGAGAGGACAGTGACTGAGACCCTGAAGAGGTATCCAGAGTCCTTATTACATCCTGATACATATGATTTTCAGGATTTTGACTTAAGAAATAAATTTGACTGAAGAACAATGAAGAAAAAGTTCTCCAGCTCATGGTCAGTGATCTGAGTTGTTTGGGAGATGGACATGAGCAAACAGAAGTCTTTCCAGGAGTTATCCCTGTGATCTCAAATTCATTTCTTCCTTCTTTAAAGCTCAAGTTGTTTTATAAAGCACCTCTGCTTTTTCTTTTCTTTTCTTTTCTTTTTTTTTTTTTTTTTTTTTTTTAAAGGCTCATGCAGATGCTGAAAGTGTTAAGATATTTGGCATCCCTCCTTCTCTTCCAAGGTCCAATACATTTCCTTCTCCCCATGGAGAAATAGCAAAGGAAAGAAACACTTCAGCGTACGCTCCTGATTTGCGCAAGCTCCTCTGCATGCTCTGACAGACCAGCCTGTGGGAGCAGCTGTTGGCAGCCTGCATGCAGATGGCTGCATCCAGCTGGTGTCTGAGTATGCTTATGCTAAGATTAATCACTTTCTAACCTTAATCACTTTCTACCCCTTTAAAACACCATAGTGAATAGCAGTGAATCCTGCTTTCCCAGCAATTGATGGAAGCTCACTCTTGCATGGGCTCAAAGTGGCATTCAGATGGGCTGGTGGAACATTGACGTAGTTTCTCTAAGGCAGGCAAGGCCCTGGACACATGAGTACTTGTGGTCCTTTGCCAACTGCATCTCTTATGCTTGTTTTGGCTACCAGTGCCTTTCACACAGCTCAGGTGCCTATGCTGCACTGCTGAATATGCTCATGACATCTTACATTTCTGCTGACTTCAGTGCAAATCTAGCCTTTTAGCAAGTGCACTAAAAGGCTATGTAAAAGTTCAAATAAAATTTAGATGTTATGTCCTGTTTTAGTTTAAGAAGGGTTTGAATTATTTTGGTGTAGCCTGAGACATACCTGCTACAAGGAATGCTGAAGATTTGCTGATGACGTTTTTCAAGTTGTGACAGTCACCTGGGAAAATGTTTAACATTTCTGTGTTCTACAAGGTTTAGATATGGTATTTTTGAAGAATTGTACTTATGCACAGCCCAAGCACCACAACTGCTGGGATTTTATGACATTTTCTTTCACCTTCAGAACTATAATTTTGAACAACCTTCTTCAGTAGATTGATAGCAAAATATGAAATTTTCAGCAATGGATCTCAATTCATTCTTCTGCATACAGGTTGTATCTCTTAGGGTTGTTAGGACAATATGAACACAAAAGGCCAATTTCTTTGTCAGGAAACAACATTTCCTGAATAATTTGTAGCTGAACACTTCTCATAGCCGAATAAAGTATTAATGCATGTATGAATCCTCAGTTTAGTTTCAGAGATAGTGAGTCACTTCCCTTGTTTGTGTCGGTCATTCAACAGCAAAAGAGAAGAAGATATCTCAAGCTGTGTGAAGTTTCCACATTTTATTAAATAGGATTCTAGTTGCCGGTGCTCCTTCAAGCAGTAACACTGGAAGTGACTCCCCTCTCATGCCACTCTTGAAGAGTTTTTAATTTGAAATAAATTATCTCCTATACATAATAAGCAATGTCATTTGAGAATAAATACACTATAAAAAAAAATTGAAATCTCATACTATCCAAAAGACTTGCTTTGCTTTAGCTCTAGGAGATGATACAGCTACAGCAGTGATGTAGGTGCGTAAGTGTTCCATAGGAGATAGATACACACGTGTCGGTCCGGTTTGTGTGCCTGTAGGGGGAATCACCACAGTATCTTTGAAAACCTCACTCTCGCCCTTCAGATAAATGTATTCTGCACTTAATTATCTTCAAATACTTTACTCACAGGCAAACGGAAAGAGGGTGAAAAGAAGCACACAGTATTTTTGAGAAACCTTACAATCTGTTGGGAGTTGAGCAGACCCATAGACCCTCATACTCCACTCAGTCAACTGCCACAGTACAGTGCCACAAAGGTAGTGAATTTTTTAAAGTCAGGTTACAAAATCTTCAGGAAAATGGCAGAAAATCCTACATCTCTAATGTTAACACCAAGTCTTCCTGTTACTGACTTTTGACAGCCAGCCTTGATGGCCTTTGAAACTCCCAGCTCTGAACAGCCTGTTTTGAAACATAAACCCAAATCTCTATTTGTCTAATGCAAACACCATCTTGCCTTGCCTTGCCTTTCACTCATAAGTCTTTCAGAAAGCTTTGGACAAGCCCAGCTCTGGCTAGATGCCTCCTGTGTTTGCCACGCCATGTTCCCAGTCTCTGTGTGGTTTGCTTGTCTTGTGCTCGTACAACCAGCACAGTGGGTTCTCTGCCCTGTAAAAGATTTTCCTCTAGAAAATGTGTCCTACTCATGCCTATGGGATAGGCACACATTGAAAAGTTTTTTCTAGCTTGGGACCGTAGAAGGAGTGCAAACAGATTTCCCCCTGGCTGTCTGAAATATGCAATAAGTGTGCTTTTGATAGAGACTTTGAGGAAAAAGAGGAAAAGAAGAGTGGAAGAAAGAAATGCAGTAACTATTCTAGGGACCTGATGGAGCTTGTGATCCCCTCCAAGTGTAACAAAAGCAATCATGCTCTTTATTTCATCCGCTTTATTTCTGTGCTTCTGTGGCTAGAATTAAAGGAGTCCTTGAAATACAGGCTAAACTGAAACTAGAGAGGTGATTTAGTAATAACCATCAAAAATACTTCATCAAAAGGCAGCATGTTAATGCTTTTCGTTTATCAAAACATGTGCCATTGATACATGGAGTAGGACAAAGTGTATTAAACAAGTATATATTATAAATACAAACAATAAGTGTGCAGCCTTATTATCTGTTACCAAAAACTCTAAGTTGGAGATTGTTCACCACTATTTGGACTAGTGGTGTATCTCAACACTGATGTTCTTTCAAGAAAGCTTAGTTCAAATGCTGGTTGCGATCTAGAGATGGTAGCTAGTTCTAGTGAGCAATGCTACTGCAGGAATCTGGCTCAGTTTCAGGTATGCAGGAACTTTAGACTGTTTATCCAAAAGCTTGAATCACCCTCACTTTTATCTGAGCAGTCTTGGCTGGCAATCAATCAGGAAAGCGGAATTCTTCACCAGCGCAATGCTAGAGGCAGAGATGTGTTCTACAGACAGGGAGGATGGGAGATGCCATTGCTGGGCTTGGAGGAAAGGAAGCTGTTGCTATGATGAAGGAACACAAACAATTAAGTCACTTGGTCTTTGAAGACAGCAGCACAACTGTGAACCTAGACATCTCTCCAACCTGGGAAATGCTATAGTTGCCCCTCTGGCAGTTTTATTAGTTTTACTGCCCACTTGTGTTCTTGGGAGTCTGTCCTTCTGACCATTGCTTGCCTCACAACAAGTCTATGGACAAAATAAAATTGTTGCTAATGGTAAAGAATTTCTATGAATTCAGATGCCAGTAGAGGATATGGCAATAGAAACTAACATCTAATGTCTGCTGGGATCAAAGTTACTTTGAACTATGGAGACTGCAAAACTGTAAAGTTCTGCATTCTGCAAAGCTCCTTGGCAGCCCAGAACTGGACTTGCAAGGCACAGATGTCAAAAGGTTTCAATAACCTTTTATTTCATATTCTTCAGTAAAAGGAGGGATTTGAGTAGTAGTCACAGTGTGGAGAGAGAGTTGAAGTATAAAAAAGGAGAGAAACATTGAAGCTTGAGAACTGGGATTCAAGCATTAAAAGTCTATCTTGGCTCAGCTATTGACTTGTTGTGTGGCCTTGGACAGCCTGGTTTATAAAGCAGGGAGGGGAAACTGGCACAGGAACATCTGAGGATTAAAAGATGTTTACAGAATGCTTTGTACTTGCATCATTTTATCTTTTCAAAGTGTTTATTAATTTTGAGCTAGTCTCTTACACCATTGTAACAGCAATGAACTTTCTTCAACTGGATCTATTTAATTACAAAACAACCTCACATGTACAGAAATAAGACACAATGCTTCACACAAGTTCTAAACAGTTATAGAAGTCTTAATATCATCTCAGTTGGACTAGGTGATTGTTGTAGGTCCCTTCCAACTGAATTCTCTTCTCTTCGCTTCACTTTGCTCTTGTGGGTATTCGGTGTTGAAAAATATTAGAATCCCCGGTGGGGGAAAGGTCTGTATGGGATAGCTGTCTCATTAAGACCTTCTTATTTGTTAAGTGCTTAGTTAAGGAAATATTTATTTAACTGAGAAATACACTTTATGTATGTTTTCTAAGTCTCTGTCATTTTAATTCACATTAGCTTAGTGACATCTTCTGGGGCATGAAATCCCAAGAGTATTCTGCAACACATGTTTCTAAGCATCCAAGCCCTGCTTTTCTGCATGAGAAGAGAGTGCAAGTGGGTGCTAGTAGATTGTACTGCTTGCAGGCATTGCTATACTTGTTTCAAGAGACAAGAAGTCATGTGTTAATCATCATTACAGTATGCAACTACTAGCTGCAGTCAATTTAAGAGTTCCTGCAGAGTGATGCCCATAAACCCACTTGTCTGCATGGCCTGGCTGTGTTCCCTGGGAGACGCTGGCTCCCTTGAGCCATTCTGGTAAGATAGACTGTGAAAAGCATACGAAAGGGAGGAGAAAAACAACCTGAAGCAATGCTGATTATTGATATTACAGTGAACAAAATGCAATAGGTCAAGGGGCTGAAAAGACGCACGAAGAGATGTATTTATCACAAATATATACTATGAATGCTCAAGAAAAACAGGATTCAGTCATAAAAGAAAGGCTTTGAACAGAACAAAGACTTTGTGAGCAGTTGCACAAATGTAGTCTACGACAGAGATGATACTAAGATGCAGGAGGTCACAGTTGTGTTCAGCCTGGAGTTCTATAGACAATAACTGTAAAGGAAATGTTTCTGTGCTGATTTAAATGGCTGATGGAGTTTGGGTGCTCTGAGGGTCAGATACTCTCAAAGTCTGAGAGTGGTAGCTAATATCTTCCACTGTTAGTTACACCGTATTACTATTTGCTTTTGCAACGCAGCTCTGAATATTCAAGTAGTCACGTGCATGTGTTTTGGATGGCTGGAGCCCTCGGTAGGTTTGTGGCACCTTCTTTACATTTCACTAGCTGGAGAACTGCAGCTCCATTTTCAATAGGCTTGGAGAGCAAGCTAGCAAGGTCAGGGAATGAACATACACCTGGTTCCTGTCTTTGGATTTTGCAGGCGTGAAGTCATGAGAAAAACACCTTCAGACTCACGTGTCTTGGGTCAGAGGCCCACATTCAATGGTGATGTATGCAGATAAGCAGTCTGATTTCCAGGGATGGCAAGAGGCACAGCAAACTACAGGCATAGGTGAGACCAGCAAGTCTGAAAACCAGGCCCCTGGTATTAAGTGCTTACCATCCGGCACCTAATCTTGAAAATGTTGGCCAAATGCCACAAAACTATGCTTCTTTTAGAAAAGGAAAGCTGTTTTTTTTTTTTTTTTAAACTGTAATCTGTAGTGCTGGAGCTTTGTAAACAAGCTCAGGTATTTCCACTATAACATTAACGAGTAAGTCATTTACCAACAGAGAAATAGATTGGCTTGATTTTTTCTCTCATTGCCCTTTCTTCTGCGGTCAAGGTTGAAAGACTAGAGCTGAAATGATTACTAGAGGAAGAACACTCTCTGCTTCTTTCTTTCCAGCTAAGACCCTTGCAAGAGAAAGTGCTTCTCTGCTTCTTGTTCCTGGCCCTCATTTTTGGGTGCTAGGCTGTTCTTCAACTTGTTCTTGTTGAACAACAAATGTTCTTCAAACTATTTTTCAATTTGCTTGACGTGCTCCCTTGTGCATTTTTATTTAATGTCTGTGTACAGCTGGGATGAAATGTGTTCTTAGGCTGTTAATGTAGATTGCTGTGGGCATGAAGAGTATGAAATCTTCACACTCTAATGATGCTCAAACACAGACTGAGTGAGATTGCAATGAGGGAAGCGTGGCACTTGTATTCAAGAGCACTGTTCAGTCCCTGTGCCTGTTAGCGTTGTGGTATCTCAAACCACCCCTAAACTTCTAATGCCTTTTCCCCACTCTCAAAACATTTATTCAGGAGTAAGATGAAATAAGACTGGGATGCAGCATAACATTCTCAATGGATATGTGTGTTGGGTGTCTTCAAGTTCCTTTGTCTTTGGACTGTTTCCTTCTGTCCAAGAGGCTCTAGTAAAGTTTAAAAATCTGCTCCAAAACATTCTGCTGGTTCCAGGTGCCTTGGTATTTTTCAGTAGCACATTCACCTCATTATTCATTGAAATTATTGGTTACAGAAGATTCATTTTAAAAGATTCATTAACTAAAGATTGACAGCAATGACAGTGGATCCATGGGAGAGCCATGGGATTTCATGTGACAGAATTTAGACATGGAAATTGATGATGTGCATTTATTCACTTTCTCGATGCATCCCATGAAGACCTTGTGAACCTTGATCTTGCTTGCAAACTGCCAAAGTGCTTGCCTATTGCTGTCTGCCACTGCTGCAGTCCTGAGCAGCACTTACTCTGCCACAGAGGAAGAGATCCAGCTTGTGTCTTTGCAGGAGAACTATTCTAACAACAATAACAATTTCTTTCTGTTGCATAACCAGTGATATTAGATGCTCTAATAGCTGGGCTTAATGATCCAGTAAGACTTAAAACCTAACTGGGTGCATATGTTTGGCTTAGCATGTGGCACTAAAAGCTCTCTGCAAAGCTAATTGCTTCTCTTCTTAGTTATGAGTGCAAAAGCTCTAGTTTGATGAGAAATTTGCAGTATGCATACGTGATGTTTCCCACCAGCTCAGTAATGTCAGCAACATCTTTGTCTTAGAAAATCTCTCAGGGAGACATTCTGGGTGTGCTGTTGTTAGGGACCTCAACTTTCATTGCCCACAAATGTCCAGCTCTTGGCAGGGCAGGTCAGTTAATGAAGAAAAAGCAATGAGGAAAACTGTTCTGGCCAAGAAAAGAGGGAAATCTGCAAATGGAAGCCTCAAGGTCAGCCACAAAAGGTTAACTTGAGTATTACTTCTTTGGGCTCTCCTGTAAAAGCAAAAGGGCTCAAGGAATGCACTGTCCTAATAACTGGAACAGAAAAGGGAAGGAAGTCCCCAGACTCTTTCTCTTTCTTGCTTTGCATTTATCTCCTGTTGACCATCACAGGAGAAGGCTTTTGAAGGCAAGGATGTCTTAGTGCAACAAGAAAAAAATGCAGAAGCAAACCTGTGCCCGGACACTGCTCCTTTCAGAGCTGGTATTGCCCAAACACAGCTGAGTATAGTTGCTCACTTGCCAGCATACTACAAGCTAGTATGTACTAGTATATAACCAGAAGCTATTTTCCTCCACTATTTTCTTTTCCTGAAGCATATTTCTTTCCCCCCATCCCTGAAAACATTCAAGGCCAGGTTAGATGAGGCTCTGAGCAACCTGATCTGGTTGGAGATGTCCCTGCTCCTTGCAGGGGGTTGGACTAGATGGCTTTTGAAGGTCCCTTCCAACCCAAACTATTCTATGATATACTTTGGGGGCCTTAGTTTGCTTCAACATGCAGACTATATGTGATGAAGTGAGCCACTATCCCCATACTCCTGCGGCTGCCATATAACATTTTTTTCTCAGATAGATTCTCCTTTTCTATCTTTTATGTCTCATTGGGGTAAATAATTAATATTTGAGTCCCTGCCTGGTATTCATTTATTATTTCTTGCCAGCTTGACCCAGGCAAAGCAAGTTTGGGAGTACGAGGCTGTTCTGAGATAGATAGGCAGTAGGAGGCAAGTGCCAATAGCTAGGGGTAATATAATAGGTTGAAGAAAAACACTGTATCCACATACAGCAGATGTAGATGCTCTGACCGGGAGCCTTACAACAGGACAGAAGGACCTAGAGGTTGTGGGGGAAGAAGGGGTTGCGGATGGGAGGTGCTTTAAGGCAGGATTGAGAACAGCATGCCAGAGAAAAAGGAGAATTTAAGCAGGAGTTGAGGAGCTGAAAAATGGGAGGGCATTAGGGCAGCAATGCGAATGGGGGCCTGAGGTAGGATGTATGGGGTCCATAGTAAGCTTAGGGTTGGGTGGGTTGGAGCAGGGAGTTAAGAGAAGCAAAGAGTTTTGGGGATGATGAGGTGGTGTATAGGAAGAACATAGAGAAAAAGGAGTGGGAGGCTGGATATTCAGCTTGTGAAATACTGAGAGGTTCTGCAGAAAAAGCCATGGGGATACTTGATCTCTGGGGCACTCTGTGACACGAGAGGTTGGAGACAGAGTCTGTGATACAGAAGAATTGGAACCAGGCTCTCTGGAATGTGAGGGGTTTGCAGTCAGGAGAGGACCAAGGATATTGTGACAAATTTCCCCTCAGCCTCTCCTGTGGGCTGATGGCAGAGACATCCACTGAAGCATCCTCCACATGCTGTCTCAGCTTCAGAACTGCAGGACACTGTCCCTCTGAGTGTTTCCTACTTTCATTGGAGTGGCAGCCCAATTCATTTTCAACCATGTAACGTTCCTACGGCTAAAAGAGTGGTGGCTTCCCTGTGAAGAGATAGAGATACCTTTCAGCTGTTAATATCTACATGTAATATAATGTAATATAGTATGTGCTATAATATAAATATCGTATAGCTACATGATTTAGCATCTGGAAGCAAAAAGAGCCAGTAAAATATCCCTCATGTAGGGGAACAGGAGGCCTTCTTCTCCTTCACCAGTCTGTCTATAGGCAATCTAAGAAAATTATAGAAGTTAATGTTTATTTCACTGGAAGTAAAACTGCAGGCAAATGCCCTTCAGTAATGCATTCAGACAGATTCCTACAGATAAAACTCAGCCCCTGGAAGCAGAAAGTCCATTTTATTGGCATTTGCAACACTGTCAACTGAGGTCACCTCCTCCCCTGTGGAGACACCAACTACTAATGACACTACCTGAGAAGATAATGTCAGTCAATAAAAAACCTGGTTAGTTTTCAGCAAATTTTACAGATTTTGGTGAAGCCAGTGTTGCCTTAGAGAAGAAAGTTTTGTAGCACTGTCAATTGCTGTTCTTCTCGAGAACATTTCCCTTCCCGAAGACTGAGACCCCGTCTCCGTACAAAAGCAGCAATGCTGTCTCTGTACCGGGAAGAATGAAGCTCGCCCTGACAACCCAGTTTCTGAACTTGGCTGCCAGTGGTGAAGAACTGCTGAGGCAAATGCTCTGACGAACGCGTAGGCGAGCACATCCTCTTGCTTCTGGTACTCAGCCTGTAACCAGTGTGTGCTTCTCTTTTTTGCCTAATTTGTAGTCTGTTCACCTCAAGTTTGTTTATACCTAGCAAGTAGGTTTATTACTTGTTTGTACTTCACTTACAGGTTGTTTGCGTCCAGATTACAGTAGGTTCACTGGCAAATTATACTCAATTTGAAATCTTCATATAATTAACTGATTTGTTAATACCTCATCTGCTATCTGTTCACAAAATTCAACAGGGGCATTTTTTTATATTATGCCTGTCACAATGAGGAGGAGAGGAGCTTTATGCAGGTTCAAAAGGTACATGAACTGGGCCTTATTTGGCTAAGCTCTTGAGTAGACTGCCGTGTTAGTGGGATAAAGAAATGGGCCCTATATTTTAAGTGGGGAGAAAATGAATAATTCAACAGTAAAGGGTCAAACTGTTCTGCCAAGAAAAAACGACTGAAGAGGAAGTACACTGAGTTATAATTATTTGCATTGTAGATAATAATATCAATTATAGTTCCCAGCTGGAATCAAGCCTCCATATTTTGGCTTCTGTACAGCCACAGAGTAACAGTTTCAGTCACAACAAGTTTCAGTCACATAAAGACAAAACTCAATTAGCAAAACAACACAAATTTGCAGAAGCTTGGAGTTGGACAATTAGAGACTTATGTTTGGATATAGTTACATATGGCAGTTCAGTGACAATTAGCAACACTAATCAACTTTTATAATTAATGTCATTTTGCAAACAAAAAAATTTTAACCCTTCCCAAAAGCCAAATCAAAGAAAATCTCTTGTTGGGCCCGCTAAGAACCATCTGCATAGGATTAAGTCTATGATCTAAGTGAAATCACCAACCCACTAAGCTTTGTTGTAAATGTCATGCTATCAGCTTCTTCTAAAAGCCCCAGCTTCCGAAATCTAGTTATTATTGGAGAATCCCATTTTCCTTTAAAAAAAAAAAAAATCTGCAGCAAGGAGCATGCTGGCTGGTGCTGGGTTAAAAAGAGATCAGACTGCTTTGAGGCAAAGGCAAATGAGGCAGCTGTGTTTGCGGACTGCTAGGGTACTGTGCCTGGCACAGAGCCCTGAAAGGCAGGCTGGCACTGCCACTGTCCAGGCAAAACATCAGGGGGTCTAGGGAAGCAATAGTGCCAAAAGGGCTAACCCCCATCCAGCCCCTCCAAACCTTCTGTGACAGCAGGAGCAGCAATGTTGGCTTTCTGAGGTTCTCACCTAGTTTCATTTTCCTAGTTTCCCTCTTGTTTCCCTGTTTTGTGTGTCTTTTCCCACTCCTCTTCTCTTCCCATAAAAGTAGCTCAGTATGATAACCACCAACCTCCTTTCTGTAAATGAAAATGTTGAAGCAGGGGTATCAGCCTCCTTGGGAGAGATGTCAAGCATTTATGCATGTCACTGATCTCCATGGAGATGACAAAGGTCTTGGCACTTCTTGTACCATTGCTTGGAAGAAATAATCTGCATCGGCTTCAAATGGCTCTGAACTTCAAGTGGCTCCAATGGTCCAACTGTCCTGTACAGAGTTCTCAGGTCCTGGGAAAACCCAAGTATGTGTCACTAATGGGACAGAGGAAGGGACCAGGATAAGAGGAAGAAAGAAATAATGTGACTTGTCCCTGTGGTAGTACATACAACTGTGGTCAGCTCTCTGGAATAGTTAGTCTCGACTTCATATTTGCAAGACTTGTTTTTTTTTTTATTTTATTTCAAGGCAAATGCAGCAAATTCTAAAAGATGGTAGTCGTGGAGCCAGCCAGAGGCCTCCTGCCTCCTACCCAACCCTGCCCATTGTGTAGTGTGTTGGTTCGCACCACGCTGATTCCTCTTCACGCTCCCTGTGTCACTGGCACCTGCAAAAGCTTCTTCTCCAAGACAATAATCCATGATGTAATCACAATGGATTGCCATTTTAATAACTGAGTGACAGATGAGTAGGAACACCTCTTCGTGCCTTCCTTTTCTAGTTAGTAGAAGACATAGCCTTCTCTTAAACTTTTCTTCTCCTGCCTGAAGGATACAGACAGAGGTCTCTCTTAATTTCCCTAGTGCAGTTGTGGTCATCCAGAAAGGTGACCTATTTTTGTCCCCCATTAATGCTCCCTTTGGGAGACAGATGCGTCTGGCTACCTTGTCCCTCTCAGGGGAATCATGCGTGCTCCCACTTTCAGGTTACATCGGAAGGCTTCACCTTCCTTGTTTACCAGCAGGGTTAACTCAACAGGCCTAACTGGATTTGGCACACACACACCCTTTATCTCTGTTGTGACAGCAGTTAATTAAAGTGACTCAGAAAACAGCTTCTCCAAAACAGTCATGTTTATTTGCAGAAGGAGCATCCAAAAAAGTGCCCTAAACAGCAAAGAGCCGTAGGTTAGCTTGACCTGCTTGTGGGTCTGGCTCTGCCCCAGCTTGGTAGGAAAGCCTGCTACCTGCTACGCCGCCTGACTGCCCAAAGCTCCTCTCTGCTCACTGAGAGAGGAGTGGCAGCTTGTCCCTCCTCCTTGCCAAGCCAGCATCTTTAATGTGTAAAATCCACCTTGACCTCCGCTCTTGGCATGAAGAAGCACCAGCGCTGTCTGCCCAAGAGGAGCAAGCCTGGAGTAGACCTCTTTTCTCCAGAAGCACTCATATTGCCCCTTCTCTCCTTTCTTACTCCCTTCCTATTAGCAGTTTCATTGCATTTTAGGTTCTGGTGCTCAGCAAGAGTAAGATATAACAGACTAAATGAGACCTACATGATGCATGCATTCAAGTCAGCTATGTTAGGAAAAAGGAGATGCTTCTCTTTCTTACTCTTAGCTGTAGGTAGAAAAGCTTACCTTCATGTAAAAACCACCATTTAACCAACAAAACCTGTTGAAACTGAGTCTCCTTCCACTTCTATCCACTTAAATGCCATGGAGCCAGATGAACTCTGTCTTTGTAGAGTCCTTTAGATCTGTGAAAGATCTGTGAAAGGTCTGTGCAAGTTTGGTACCACAGCTGTGCCTGGGAAATCTGCAGTGAGCAGCATTTCCATTCATGCACCACCCATACCAGAATAGTGGTACCGAGTGATGGTCACCAAGGAGCATGGAACTATTCATGAGTGTTTACAAAATAAAAATCAGTCTCCTATATCTAAGATATCTCTAAAAGACATGCACATTAGTGACGGGCCTAGCTTCTAATTCTGGTTATTTCACTGCCACACTTTTGCCCATTACAGGAACGGAAAAGAAACATCCTCTCTTTAATTAGGAAGATACGGTGTCATCCCTAATCACTGCACAAATACAACTAATCATAGCGCAAAAAATGCAGTTACTAAAAGAAAACATACCATTTCCTCCACATGAAGAAATTAGGTGTGGAAACTCATGAAGGTATTGCTGAAACTGCTTTGATGATTGTAACTTCTACATGTTGCGAAGCAAGCAGGTCAGAGGCTGCGGCTTAAAATAAACAGGCCTGAGCTGAAGAAAAGGAAGGTTCATTAAGTTCCTCTTGCAATGCCTACCTAGTCCTGTGAAGCTTTGGGACAGAGATCTGGAGGACCGAACTTTAGAAATATTTCTGAATTTACAGAAGAAAACAGTAAGACTTGTATTTTCTGCCTTGTTTATTCGGTATGATAACCGAACATCATGTGTGAAGGACTTGCAGAAAAAGCCAACAGTTAAACCAAGATACATCAGGCCACTGAGAAAGAAACATGATAGTCATATAGCATATGACTAGTGATACCGGATTTCTGGTCCCAAGACTAGCTTTATGTTTAACAGATGATTACTGCATGTTAAAAAAATAGTAAGTTATTAAGGATCTGTTTTCTTTGTCTTTCTCCTAGATAGTTTCCTTGAATATTTGGCTCATAAATTTGCTGAGGGAATGCTTCAGCTGTATTGGAAACCTTACTTCATTTATGAAAAAGAAAAGCAGGATTCATTTTTTTCAACATTTGCCTTTTCATTCTTTTTTATTGTTCTTGGTGTAATTTTCATTGCTTACACTTTTAGTTTTCAAACATTAATGCCAGGTTGTGAAAACAAATATTCTTTTTATATTCCAGTGGTTAATAAATGCAGTTTATTTACTTCTTTTTCATTATTATTTTTTTAATTATTCAGTTTTTGGCACAAAGTATATGAAAACTTTTATTTGAGCATCTCAGATGTTGTTGTGTTCCTTACATGGTGGTTAATTCTGTACGTGTACTATTACAAAAGAGTTGTTTTTTGTGATGTTCACAATCACCTCTCTCCTCAAGTTGTGACACTGGGAATGTTTGAATCATGATTTTTGCTCATATGTCCATCCCATGTCCTTAGAAAGTCTGAAAATCCCTACTTTACTGAGGTGTTAGGGGATGCTCAGAATCTTCTTAAGCCCCAATGGCAATTAAGACCCACTGGGGACATGGTAACACTCTAAGAACAGATACATTCAAGAATAAAAAAACCAACAGAACAACAATTTTTGGCTGCAAAAGAGGTTGTATAGATTGACTTCTAGACAGCAATTGCTCTATGCCAAGGTTGGAATCTCAGAGCAGTATTTGAGCATGGGGGAATGGAGAGTGTTGCAGGACTGTGGGCTTATTTCAGCTTCAGTTTCTGAAGCAAGGCTTTGCATAATTAGCTTCTTTTAGCTGAAGTTTGTAGGTGTTGGAATATGAGAGTTTAATCTATTTTTTACAGCTTGCTTTCATACTGAAATATAACTAAAATTTGTACCCTAAGGTAACACTGTTGAATATTAGCTCTTGGTTGCATTCTAGTTCTAAATAAATATCATCTAATACTAGGGGTTTTTTTTGGTTTTTTTTTTTTGCTGTTGCTCAGGAATCTGCTGGCATTTCAAATCTTTTATGAGGTGATGTAATTTGTCTGAGAAGAAAATAGTTCTTACCTGAAATGTGATGTGAAAAATGCTGGTTTTGGAAACCCATAATTTTTATGTATGGTCTTTATTTTCATGTTGATTTAAAAAAAAAAAAAAAAAGAAGAAAATAAAGACAGAAATAGCAAATAAAAACATTGTTTATATTAAAGTTTCTAAGAAACAGCTTTTCTAGAAACTGAACACAGAAAGCCACTCTATATGGTGATTAGGAAAGGCTGATTCTTAAAGGACTCCTCCCTTAAAAAAAAAAAAAAAAGCAGAACAGGGATTTTTAAAATGCTATCAACTAACATTTTATCTTCAAATGATCAAAATTCAGTTTATCTTTCTGATAAAGAAAGAAGACGCCCTTCCTCAGTATCTTGTGATGTGTGCACATGCTTCATGTCAGGACAGCTTCCCTGTGCAGGTCAGCATACAGCTGATGTATTATGCTCAGCAGGTATTTAAGATTCAGGTAAGTTAACAGACTTGCTGTATTTTAAAAGCATCTAAAAGTAAAATAAGGAATAAATTTCTTGAAGAGCTGGGATATCCTGATCTCCGTTTTTTGCTTCTCTGCTTCTGAGCAACTTCACAATCATTTAGGCTTCCTCATTGCCCAGACGTTATCTACAAACGTGTAGCAAAGCTGTTGTGATTTAAGCACTTTGGACGAGTCACTTCTCCGCAATTCCACTCTATACACGCAGATCCCATGTGAAGTTCTTGTGGTGTAAGACAGGAGACTTGATAATGAATCAAGCCCTTTTCAAATGTTCTTCCCAGTTATTAGTGATGGGATGTACTCAGTGTGTGTGCCTGTCAATGTGCATGTATGTTCATGTGTCTGTATATATGCATTAGATATTATCTGTATATTAAATATTTCTCTCTTTACTATAATGTGAAGTCCCAAATCGGTACAGTACAGAATTTTGCTTTGAGAATTTCTTGATGGCATTATTGGTAACTGGAGGAAGATGCTATTCTCCAGATGTCCTTTACAGACAGTCCTTTACAGCAGTGGATTGAATTTGTTATGGTTATAGCCTGATAGAGAAATTATATACTTAATCATTTAATATTAATTTATAAAGCAGACAGTAACAGTTTTTAAAAAGTTTTCTTCCCTCCTTGTGTCAGGAAACTTCTATCAATCAATCTAAAAGCCATTTCTGAAATAAAAAAGAAAAAAAACCAATACGTATGCAATAGTAGACCTAGCAGCTAATCTGAGCTGACGTTTCTGATGAAAGTTTTCTATCTGCCAATTTCAAATTCTCTTTCTATCCGATATGATTGGGAAAAACATCTTAGTGACATTTCAGGTTTTATTATTAATTAATTAATTCATTTCCATCCTCTGTACAGAAAAAATACAGTGACATCTGGTTTGCAGGAGTATAATTTAAAGCAAATACTTCTATAACATCTTTTTTTCCTTGTCACTTTGGATGTAAACCAATTTTACTTATTTATTATTATTTATAAGGTACACTAGTAATCAGAAAATAAATATTCAGGAATTCATTATTTTATGTGAGAAAGCTGAGAGAAAACTGGATAGATTTACTGGCCTTTCCACAATGGTATGTCAGAACTGGGATGTAACAGCTGCTGTTCATTGTCTCACAAGGCTTATGAGAAATGTTATTTTTCTAGCAAATTAAATTAGCTCCTAGACTAAGGATTATGCCAGCAATAGCTTTTTTTTTTTTTCGCCTGGAAGCTCCACATCATAATGCCAGCTAATATTCCAGTGGTGTTAGCACTGGAAGCAGTAACATAGATCAAGTTCAGATGGTTTCCAGTGCTTGACTTAAAATATTGCCAATACATTGTCTAGATGTGCAGGTCACCACATGAAAACAGTTCTTTCATGACTGTTAAGTAACAGAATTGTATGTTGTAAGTATATTCATGTTGTAATGATCTAAGTCTGTTTATGCTTTGCTGTGACATTTTCAGTGACAGAATTTAGAGCATTTTAGATACTCATCCAACCTGGTTAGAAAATGGTCCCCTGCAGTGAGGTTTTGCATCTTCAGTTTGTGCCTGGGCTGTGCATCTGTCGTACGGATGATCTCCAAAGCCCCACTTATGTCATTTGCTGATGTAGGGATTTTCACCGGTATGGAAAGAATTCAGGACATACTACAAATATTGCAATATACTAAACCTGATCCTGTAGTGTTCTTAAATTTAAATTAATGAGATTACTGCATATTAACTGCAATAATCCTTCACCATAAGATTAGGTAACTACCAAAGATGTAGGAAAGCATTTGCAGGGCAGAGCGGGTGGTTGGGCTGTCTCTGGGAGGCTCTAATGAAATCGCCTTCCTACAGCTCCAGCTCTGAGGCACAGAGGTTCTCTGGGTCTTCAAGCATCTATCACACCACAGAGGAAATATTTCCATTTCCAGAGAACTGAAATGTGGAGTTCTTTCTGTCAACAGGTGTGACTTTGGTGGATCTTAGCCATACGCTACAGGACTGTTTGTTCTGTAAATGTTTTTTCTTCTAGGGTTCAACGTCAACAGCAAACCATGTTTATGCCCTGCTGCCTTTATGGAAGCTCGAAAATATATTACAAAAGCCATGTCACAACCTTTATGAAATGCTCAAGTGTATTATTATTGCACTAGCCTGTCCCTGTCCCTGCCTGTACTTGGACTACCCTAACGTTAGTGAAGATGGGAAGCGCCAAAAGCCCGAGAAGACTGAATGCTTTTAGGGGTGGAGTGGCTCCAAGCTGTCCTCCAGAAGGAGGGAGCCTGGATTTGTGCTGATGGTAGAAATTTGGTTGTTGAGAGTGTTTTTAAACAGAATCTATGGTAATTCATGACTCCTTGGTTTACCATGGAGCTAAGTGCTGATTCAGGGATGGTGGAACAGACTACCACCCCCACTCCAGTATTTGTGCTATGCCTTCATCTACAGAGACATACTGGGGAGCAGGTATGGACACCTACAGATTCTGGAGAGACAATGCAAACTGCAGTGAGTCAGACGTACTTGTGCTATGGTGAAATGTGGAGACCCTGGGCAACGGGAATTGCTGATTTTATAATATTCACTGCTGTCCTCCATGTGCCAGTGCACAAAGAAATATTTCCCACGACTGAGCAAGATATTAAGTTCCATGAGGAAGAGAAAGACATTGTGGGAAAATATGTGTCATGTCACATACCTAATACTTGGCAAGTCTAAGGTAATAGTTACGCCTAAGATAACAGCAGCTAGCACAGTGGAAGTAGGTTGGGCATGCAAAATATTCACTGTACCCTGAGGTCCTCAAACACTCCTGTGTTAGATATGCCCACCCTCAGATCAAGTAAGGATTAGAGGAAAGGTGTAGCTGGCACAAGTATAAAAAAGGAAAAAAAAAAAAAAAAAGAGTCTTTAACCTACTGAATTTGCAAGCATAGGGAAATAAAAATAGCAAACTGAAACTCTTCCAAAAAAGACAGGTGTGCGAATAGTTCCTGCTGAAGGGAGGTATAATGCTGTTTACATTGCTGCTCTTAAGCAAGACTTTACTTTGCCACCTCCCAGAGCATAAATATTAAGATTTTTAATGAAAGCAGCTGCAGGACGTCTAAGAACAAGGATAGTATCTTTGGATCAGAATATATTGACACAGGCTACGTTAACCCTGTAAGTCAGGAACAATTAATGAAGTAATTTACTTTTTCTGGTTCTATACTCAATAGCAGAGATTAGCAAGGCAGAAACATTTTAGAATTTGTCACTGTTGTGGGTCAAAATGCCCAGCTGAATAATTTGGCAAAGTTTGTTTTAGTTAGATACTTTATTCCTCTAAAAGGAGCAAATTTGGGGGAATCTCCTGGAGAGAATAATGGAACAAACTGGGTGTTGTAAGCTCGATAAGGACTCTGGCTAATCAAGCATGGAAAATATTGAACAGAAACCTCTTAGGCACATGACCGTGGTTAGAAGCCAGAGGTTTTTTTTGCAGTGAATGCTACAAGAGATTGCATTTGTAAATGGACAAATATGGTGAACTTGTAAAAGCAGAAAAATGTATTTCTGTGCATCTTCATCCACTATTTCCACGGTGAAATATCCAATATAATAATATAGAAAACAGTTCATACATGAAGGCCTTTGGGATAGTTAGCAATATTGCAGCTGAATTCTACCAAATTGCTCACAGAACCTGCTGTCCCATCCAGTCTCAGCCCATCCTGTTCCCAGGAAGGTGCCTGATGCCTGGGGCTGGGGTTGCCCTGGTGCCCCCGGATGCTTGCTCCTGGCTGAGGCAATGGAATGGGTCCTGCCTGGCTGCCCTGATGGGGAGGTACTGTGGTCCTGGACACCCAGCTCCTGGAAAACCCACTGATGCTGGAGTAGTGCTGCATTCACTATGTAAGAAAGAAACAAACAAAAGAATCTATCACAAGATATCAGAATTGTACCAGACAGATGAAAACCTGGTGTGCTGCCAGCCCCATGCCAGCTCGACAGCTGTCTCTGTTATTCGTAGCCTAACAGCCATTTCCAGCTCCCGTGGCAATAACAATGCTGTTTCAGGTGCTTCCAATTATCCTCCAGTGCTAAATATGGACATCTTATAACTAAAGAATAGTGCTTGAGAAGGTATGAAAATAAACGTCAACATTTTATTTAATTACCTTTATCAGCCCTTGAGAGAATGAAATGCTCAAGCTGAACCTTTTGGATCCCAAATCCGTCATTAGTGATGGACAGGGAATGAGAACTCTCTTGCTCACATACATCACTGCACATCTGGCATTGTGAGGGCAGAAGTGGACTTGACTTTATCTAAAGCAGATCACACTAGAGATTGACAAATTCAAATTATTAGGCAAGAAGGACCAGTGACTGCATTCACTACAGCATGGCCCATTTTTATATTTAATATGCATACCTACCTCAGAAAAAAATCGACTATATCAATTAAACTGACACGGAAATCAAACAGAACCATGCTTGGCTACGTGTCCTGAAGGCACGGCACAGGCAAGGCACTGTGTTATGGTGTAGCTGCTGAGGGTACCTGAAGAGCATGAACTACATTTCAGTTAAAAAAAGTGATGTAACTGAATTTTGTTTTGTGAAGAATTACTTCTTAATATATTTTTTAAACTAAGGAGATGAACCGGGTGGGAAATTTAAACTTAAGGCTTCCAAATTGAATACAACTATTACCTTTTATCTTTTTTTTTTATGCTGTATTTGTCAATGGCCTTCTAAAACCTTTGAACCATTTCAGCTACCTTAGAAAAAAGCATAAAGATCTTAGAGATATGACACTCCTGAATATTTAAGGAAAATCAGTGCCTGGAGAATTGAATAAGACCCAGAGGAGTGTCCCTATTGAGGGAAAGGCTGCAGCGTAAGAGTGTCCATTGACTAATGGTGACGCGGGTAGTGGCTCGCCGGCCGGCACAGAAACAGCTCAGAGGCAGCCACGGCACCTCCTGCCCCTCCACAGGTATTAGTGAGGGAGCACAGCCTGGAATCAGGGGTCTTCTTGAGGTGGGGGGAAGGAAAGTGTTGATGGAAAAGGTAAGCTGTAAAAAAATGCCTGGGAAAAAATGCAAAATCAAGCGGGAAAAAATTATTCAGCAGTTTTCTCGTCATGGAATAATTAACTTCTTTTGATATTTTAAAACGTCACAGTACAGGAATTATTAAAAAATTCTCTATCTGATAGTGTAGCACATTATCATGCTAAGTTACCATGCTGCCTAAGTGAGCAAAAAAACCTATTTTTTGAACGACTGGAGGTTTCAGAGAGCCATAATTCACACTGCCTGAAATACAGCTCAATTTCTTTTTGAAAGGAGCCTTTCTCACAAGATTCCTGGCACCTCTTGGGTCCAGCTGGATCAGAAATAAAATACAAATAGCCTCTCTTTTAATTCAATGTTTCTTCTCTGGCCACAGTGTCAATTAGGAAGTCAGCAAGGGTGTGTACGTGTGTGGGAAGATAAATGAATAAGGAAGATTACTTCAGTTATAGATTTAGCTGCCACCTTTGTGACGACGACTCTTAAAATCTATTTCCAAACTCTCCCACTTTGCTATATAATACTAGACACGTCATTTTGTGTCTTCCTCAATCAAATCTTCTCTATCTCTGTTCCTCCCTCACCCCACCTGGCCTCCTGCCAGGTCACATAGCTTCATAAAAGCCCTGAAATCCATTCCCACAGCCACCAATCTGATTCATCCTATGACTCGTTTTTATCTTGGCTATTGCAGGTTCTTTGTTTCTCTTTGCACAGCCCATAAAGCCTGCACTTGCACAAGTAGTCGTGGTAGTTATAAGCGTTAGTGGCGTTCTGTCCTTTCACTGACAGATAAGAAGGGAATTGAGTGCAATGAAACTGCCAGTTTATTGTGTGTTCACCTTTGAGAAAGTAGTCAATTTTATTGACTATGATTTTCTTAATTAATGCAGCTTAGAGGGTCAGAACATGAACAAGCTGAGCTAGCCTCTTCATATTTTCATAATATTGGGTCAGGTGTGGGAGGCACCAATTTACTTCCAGTCTGCTGGCAGTGGCCTGTGTGGCTGTAGATACCTCTTCGAGTGACAGAGGATGGAAGACAGGATTCAAGGGCGCTACTCTTGATATAATGTTTCCATATGGAATAAAATTATTTTATTTTATTCCTACCCACCCGCTATCTAATAACTTTCATTTTTTGCTTGCTGGATCCCTGGAAAATGAAAGCAAAAAGAATTTTTGCTCAGATTATGCCAATTGAAGTGATATCAAAAGAAGTGTGGCCAGCAAGTCAAGGGAGGTGATTGTGCCCCTCTGCTCCATTCTCATGAGAGCCTCCCCTGCAGTACTGCATCCAGCCCTGGAGCCCCCAACATAAGAAGGACGTCGACCAGTTGGAGAGGGTCCAAAGGAGGCCGCAAAGATGATCAGAGGGCTGGAGGACCTCTCCTATTAGGACAGGCTGAGAGAGCTGGGGCTGTTCAGCCTGGAGAAGAGAAGGCTCCGGGGAGACCTTATAGCAGCCTTCCAGTAGCTAAAGGAGGCCTATGGGAAAAACAGGGAGAAACTCGTTAGCAGGCCTGTTGTGATAGGATGAGGGGTAATGGTTTTGAAATAGAAGGAAGCAGATTCAGATTGGACATAAGGAAAAATTTTTTTACCATGAGGGTGGTGGAACACTGGCACAGGTTGCCCAGAGAGGTGGTGGATGCCCCATCCCTGGAAACATTCAAGGCCAGGTTGGACGGGGCTCTGAGCAACCTGATCTGCTTGGAGATGTCCCTGCTCCTTGCAGGGGAGTTGGACTAGATGACCTTTGAAGGTCCCTTCCAACCCTAACCATTCTATGATTCTATGGTAGACTCTTATATCCAATAGAGGGTCGTCTCTCTGTTTCTTTAGGTGGGATTTGGGAACAGCTTGTCAAAAGAATTACTCTGTATTATACAGTATTTCCTGAAGATGCTAGTTAGGACCCTATTGTGTTCAACGATGTTTATACTTACAGGATCTCCAAAAAATTTGCCATGTGAATAGCCAAATCAAACAGAAACACAAGGAGCTGAAGGGCACTGCTGAGTCAGGCACACCCCATGGTTGGCAGTTCCGATGAAAAGAAACGTGACCATCCACATCTCAGTTCCTGGCTTTTTCCACTGGCTCATTATCATTGACAGATGACATGGTTTATAAATCCCTTTTAAAAAAAAAGAGAGACAGATGGAAATTACATTTAGGAACAAGTCGATAATAGCATTTTCCCAGCTCATCCTTCTAATTGTCCTATGACGCTTGCAGAGTTAAAAGACAAGAAAAATTAATTAATATAGAAAGAGACAAATCCTAGTAATTACATTCAGCTGAGGATTTTGGGTAGGGCTGAGGAAATACACCTGGATTGCCAGGCTGTGAATGGACTCATTTTTTCTTGCCTGTTCCCTGCAGCAGAACACAGAGTGGGACAGCAACCTGTGCCAGGTGCACAGAGACCTTAGGCTCAAGCACGGCACTCCCAATATAAGCTGCTCCCTTTTTTTTTTTTTCTGAAATTGTCTCATTGCTCCCAAATGGTTGTAGCCCTCTCTAGTCACTGAACCCAAAGACTCGGCTTGGCCATGGATCAAGCATGTGGAGAGCATGTGAACTTCTCAATATGGAAAACCTTTGTCGTGCAATGAACTTGAGTAACAACATAGGGAAGTTGTATGGGGAATAACTAGAGCCTCTCAGCTCCTCCCATGAAGGGATATATGATTCAACCAGTGTCCGAAAGTGGGAAAAGAAGAGCATATCACAGGCAATTTTTACTTTTACTTTATATCTAAATTTTCCAGGACTCTTCCTGAGTCCTTGGCATGAACAGTTATCAGAGCATAATGAGAAGGAAATGGCCACAAGTTGTACCAGAGGAGGTTTAGGTTGGATGTGAGGAAAAACTTTTTCTCACAAAGAGTGGTCAGGCACTGGAATGGCCTGCCCAGGGAGGTGGTGGAGTCGCCGTTCCTGGCAGTGTTCAAGAGGCGGCTTGATGAGGAGCTACAAGATATGGTTTAGTAGCTCTGGCAGCAATGGTAGTGGGAAGATGGTTGGACTAGATGATCTTATAGGTCCCATCCAACCATGTGATTCTTTGATTCTATGATTCTATGTTGTTCTCACACGCAAAGCCAAAGGAATAATTTCTGTTTCTTATTGCTTCATTCGCTTCCACAGGCAGGCTCTCCCCTCAGTGAATGAGGCAAGAAGCAATGTTGTAGCATCATAATTTGAAAGGGCAAGGGCAAAAATCTTGCTGTTTGTGTCATCCCCTCTTACTCCTCCAAAGTGATTACAAACATCTGGATGTTGTTTTATTTGCCCATCTACTGATTAGACAGGTTCTGCAAAGGAGAACGACTTTGATTCTGTAATATTATTGACCTGGAAAATTGGTCTGTAGAGCTTCCATATGAAATTTTAAAACCTTCTTACAAACATTAATGACAAGCATTTCACAACCTTCTTGTCAGACAGGTAAGTGTTATTGTCATCATTTGATGTGAGCAAGAACTGGGACAGAAATGAGATGAGTCATTCAAAGTCAAGTGACAGAGCTGAGAACAGCATCCAGCTCCCTGTGCCACAAACATATAAAATGTGGCAGCTGCTCAATCCATTTAATTTCACTAACAAAACAGATTAGTGTAATGAGGACATATATAAAAATCAATTTAATCTGTGTGGTGACACAGATTTTCTTTTTTTTTTCAGTAGGAATCATATGAGGAATGCTTCAGAGAAGTCACAGCAGATACAACGGGCGATGTGTCAGCACAGTGTCCCTGTGTGAGCAGGGGTGTTGAGACACTGGGCTTCTGTTTCTGCATCCTCTGTTGATCTTCTGGTGAAAGCTGGTGCTTATCTGTGCAAGGATGTGCAATTCCAACTATTATTTGGTCTTTACAATTGCTGGAAAACATCTTAAAAAGAAGTCTGTGTTCATGGTTTGGCTGCTGACAAACCTCCTTGGACTGGCACTGTCCTTTTGGCAGTATACAGGACAAGATAGCAAGCGATGGTTGTTTCATCCACGCCTGAATTTTCTTGCAGCAGAAGTAAGCAGTGATTCCATTCCCATGCGACAGTCACCGCATTTTGCTTCACCTAGAAAGAAAGGGGTGAAGTTTCTTCAGAAACTAGGCAAGTTGCATCACAGTGGATTAAAATGACAGCTTGTTCTACAAATCCTTAAGGATTAAGAACACTTATTTCTAAACATTAAATCCCAGCAAAAGGATGGGAGGAGTTTGGTTTGGACTTGGAGCAATATTAGAGCTGATAGCAGAGACACCAACTTAGAATATAGTCAATAAGCTTAGGAAAAGGTATAAAAGCAGAATTAGATTTCCTTTTTTGAACTTTTTTTTTGTTCAACATATTATTGCATTGCCTTATGTTTATAGTAAAGAGTACAAACTAAGGTTATACTTTTATTTTTATTTGAAGAAGTTTATATTCTCTTTTGAGTTAATGAATTAGAAGTATATTATAGGTCAAAGTAATTACCCTTGCTTATTTGCCATGCATTCTACCTACAACAATTAAATTCCTGCTGAATTTTGGGTGCTTACCAATTTGAGCTATTCCATGTAAAAACAATGAAAATGCATTTTCACTGAGTTGCAGTGCTGTAACTTTAAAACCAGATGGTGGATTATCTTTAAAATAATCTTGTTATAAAATTCCCTTTATGATCTTGTCTTATTCTAATTCATCGTATACCCAGGAGTCTTCTTTTCCCATGAACTCTTAACAAATACCAGGGAAGTAAGATGTGTGTATTTGAGGAGGCAGGATATTGTATCATCCGCATTGAAGTGAATTCTCTTGGGACCAAACAGGTGTCAAAGTTTTCCAGGGTTTACAAAGAGGTCAACTGCACTGAGCAAATGCTGGTATGTGCTACTGTATGTCTACATCAGAGGTGTACATTGATGAAGCTACCTACATGTAAGAAAAATTTTTTAATTCAGCTAAATTTTCAGGGGTTGAATTTTAGGCTATAATGTATTTGCTCTGTATTTCCTCCAGCATCGTTGACTTGGCCTTTACTCTTCTGAGAAAGATGTAATGGCTCTGAATCTTCCAGGTAAGATTCAGCTTTAAAATCTGGTTTCGTGTATATGTAAGGACTCAAATAATTCTTTTAAGGAGAAAAAAACTATAATAGTGTCTTATGTTCCTTCCCACCTTTTATCTTGTTTTGTTTGGTATGTGCTGATGCTGCCTTACAACCTCAGGGCAAGTGCATGTCAGTTCTGTTTTGTTTGTTTTGAAACCTTTTTGGGATGAAAAGATACATTCTCCTGAAATGCTATTAATTATGTGACCTTTCTACTAAATGAGAAAGAAGGCCAGTACTTGCTATGGTCTTCCATGCACAATAAGATGTTCTAGCATCTGTCTAAATATCCCATCTATCCAATCTGTATTTTATTGTCATCTGATACTTGTATTTCAAGAAAATCTGATATGTTAAGAAATTACCCAGCAGACAGGAGAGAAAGAACAATGAAATCTGATTGTGGAAACTTCTAGCTGTGCATAGACTGTCAGTGTGTCTGTAGCAGAGGTCCTACTCCATGGCAGTGTACGTAGTTGCAACCCCCTCTAGATGTACAACACTCACCCATGGTGTTTCATTTGTGAGATGGCCTGCGAGCACTCTGACATGATAGGGAAAGAATTCAAACTGAAATATCTCGAGCTGATGAGCTTTCAGCTAAGTATGTTGCTGCTCTAGCTTATTTGATTTCTTAAGATTTTAGTGCAACTCTAAAGCCTCTTTGAGGATAAAATCTGTGACAACACCAGCATGAAGAACAGGATAGAATCTTCTGTAGGGCCCTGTGTGGCTGTGACAGCATCAGTAAAACATTGGAAGTGCATATTCAGCATTTAGAAGCTACCGTAAGAACCACCGGTTGGCAGGGCAGACGTTACAACATTGAAGGGTATTTTTAAAAAGCCTATGTATCCCACAACCTGCCCTGTCACCTTCCCAGGGTTCTCACAGTTCTCCTGCTATGTTTTGCTTGAGAAAGGGGTGGCAGGAGGTAAAAGCTTGGTAGTAATTGATTTGACAGTGTGGTTGTTCTGGCTGATGAAGAATTATTGCTCTCTCCCTTTGAGTGTCAACACTGAAGTACTTCAACAAGATTCTTGCACTTTGATAATTTGCTTCTGAGATTCAAAGCTTTTACAAATGATCAAGATTATGCCTAAACTGTGAGAGAGATGCATTCACAGCACCTCAACATCCTTCTTTTTTGACTGTGCCAATTGTCTATCACTGTTTCAGCATCCATACCACAGTGATTATTACTACAGGCACAGTTCAGTTGTAAATAGGCCATTGCAGTAAATGTTATACTCTCACCCCACACATCTCTGTGTTAGATGGCTCCGGAGAGGTACAGTCCCTCCTCTGACCATCCTTCTGCCTGTCCTGTGCAGTTGCTGCTGTGCAGCTGTGTCACTCCTACTGTAAACAGATTAGCTGGTCCTCCTTGCAGAAATAATACTGCATCATCAAATTATCTTTGCTGAATGATCTATGCTTTGGTATTTCTTATGGAGACTACTGAAAATCTCCAAGAATGTATAAAGGTTTAATAGGGATGAAGGCAGTAGAATGCTATAACTCTGTCTGATTCTGTCATAGAAGATACTACAGAAATGTAAACTTTGAGGATGAAGAACTAATATTTTCTGTAATTTTTGTGTTTAATTAGCATGTAGGACTATTGTATATGTCTAACATAAGCCACACAGATGGGTTGCGCTGGATTTCCTTGGTGCATAAAATAATTTTTTAATAACAGATATATTATTCCTATTAAATATTATGCAGCTCTTCTATGATGACTTCTTCCAAGTGGAAGTATCATTCATGAAAGTAATATTCTATCTCCAATAACTGAAGCTGAATTTTTGTTCTGCTGTGTGTATTACACACTGAAGCAGAAGAATTCCTTTTTCATTCAGATTTTTGGGTTTAGCATCCCCGTGTCTAGAACCCAAGAAACATTTGTCCCAAACCTAAATTTCTTTATGTCAGAATTTGGAATAAGTCTTCTCACTTCAATTGCATTCTTGGGAATGCAGATGTTTAATTCAACCAAAACACTCTTACCCAAAAGTGAGCATTCACTGACTGCGGTTCACACAGGGTGTGTAAATGCTGTACAACTGGTGCAAAAAGAATTGGACTGTATAATTAGAATTCTTTTTATATCCTTTCTGGATCAAAACTCTCTAGGCCAATGTTAGAAAAAACATCTTCCTGCACATTATTTGCCTTTTCTAAGAGCTTATATATTTATTTTATAAAGTAGAGGTGAAACCTCTCTGCTGCACAGAATTACCTTTCTGGCCTTCAAACACAAAGAAACATTGCATAGCAATTACTGGACTGGATGTTCCTCTCTGTCTTCCTGTACATCACCATGTTGACGTTTCATCAGTGATATGAATTTTCCGTGTGACTTTTATTTAGGTATTAAAGCCTGCCTGCATATAACTGTTTCAAAGTTATCTACTCTCAGAATCATTATTGTGCTTTAAAATGCTTGCAACTGTGAAAACTCATAGACAGATGTTTCCTAATGAGCAGTGTGTGCCATGGCCTGTTGCATGTGAACAGCAGAAATACGAACTTTTCAAAACAATACACATTTTGTGGTTGAGTTTCTCCAAACTAGTGAGTGTTCCCACCAAAAGCAATTTCCTGGCAGAATGTAAGGGTACAGCAGCTGTTTGAACAGAAAAAAAAAAAAAACCACCCCTGTTGCTGAGGTGGTTTTGTATAACCACAATAGATTTTTTTTTAAAACCACACAAATTAGTGCCTGGAATTCACAAAGTAACATGAAGAAGAGGATCCTTCATAGGCACTAGGTATGGAACATCACTGCATTTGCGGTGTCATTAACTCTATGTGCCAGGCTTCTTGTTTGGGAAGCTGAGAGGAAAGTTACTTGTCTGGGAGTCTGGCACATTTGTCAGGAGGGAAAGATGTTTTTCTGAGTCCGTACTTCCCTAGCAGAGTACGCCTGACTTTTGGACGACTACATATATTCAGATCCCATTAAATCACCCAGAAATATTCTTATTCAGCATCTCAGCAAATTCTTTCTAAAAAGAGCAAAACAACCAGAAGAGGTAATTTCAGTTTAAGAGGTATATTTTGTTAACAAAAAAAAATTGTGTTTGGATGCTTTTAGGTACACAAATGTATTATTATTACAGAAAACAACTTTAAAATCGATTTCACCCATCATTAATTACAGCCTTTGTTTATGTATTTATCTTAGCTTCTGTATTTATCACAGAAGATTAACAAAGTCAGTGTATTACATGGGATGCTTTACTGATCATCGGTATTTTTCTGTTATTCATTAATTGTTTTTTCTTATGGGAAAGAGCAGAAGGCATACACCATGTTGGTAGTATGGTGTTCTAAAATGGCCTAAAACCCTGGCTGAAGGCATCCCCTTACATATATCAGAACTTTACATATTTATTTGGGTTCTGCCTTGAACAGAGAAGTTTTGGATTTTTTTTTTTTTTTAGAAGAAGTGAAAGACATATATTTCTTTGTCTTCTTTATTCTAGGCAGGACGTAATAAGGAAAACAGATTTAAAAAATAATCACTATGCCTCCAAACATATTTAATATGTATGTATTTGGGTACGTATTATTCACTTTTATATTTTGTTTTATTACTTGCTTCCCAGAACAAAGAAGGCAAAGAAACTGATGAAAATACAAGCCAAAGAAATAGCGTGTGAGAGTGTGTGTGTCTGCATGCAATAATGTATATACTAACCTCATTATATAGTAATACAAACCAGCTAGCCAGCAACGTTCCCCTGCTTCATTAAGCCGTGCGCAGAAAAATTGAGCTTTATACTGGAGATCTTGTTGTATTCATTGCCATCTGAATCTTTTGCCTCTTTATTGTTCTGCTCATCTCAATTTAAAACGCAATTCTGATTTTGATCTTGGAGTACTATAAATCCAAAATAAGTCTAACAACTTCAAAGCAGTTTATTTCTGCTTTACATAGTTATAACTGAGATACAAATCTGGCCCATAGGCACGTTCATTTTACAGCGAGTTAAAACACGTACCCTTACAACTGGCAAATCCTTAAGGTTAACAGAGATACATGTGCTGTTAGAATAGCAGCAGTGGTGCTGCTATTCATTTTCTTTTTCTTTTTTTTTTTTTTTTCTCTGCATCCAGAGCTATTTTTGGTTCTTTCCCCTTTGACACACATTCCTGGTAACAATAAAAGCGGCTCCTCTCAGTACAAAATTAAAGCTGATAGCTGAGCACTTTATGTATCAAATCCATTTTCTGTTTAGATGATTATCGTACATGGGATAGAAATGTGAGGTCTGATTGTCCTTTTACCTACAGTGGTGTAAGCCAGCAGAGATGAGGTGAAAGATGGATAGGAAAATTATTTTAGGCATCTATTAATGTTTGATGCTTGGCTATCAAAAAAGTGATGCAGAAACAGGGACTGCTTGTGCCTTTCTGGGCTCTGAATAGTGCCTGTCCCTGCTTGTGGAAAGTCTGCATGGATGGAAAAAAAATGCACAGGGTCATTCACATTCCCCCTCTTGAAGGAGCCAGAGGTGATGCTGCAGCACATTGCACTAATGTGGGTTGCCTTGACCTAGGTGGGGATGCAAGACTTGCTGGAAAGGGCTGCTACCAAAATGATCAGAGGGCTGGAGCACCTCTCCTATGAGGACAGGCTGAGAGAGCTGGGGTTGAGCCTGGAGTAGAGAAGGCTCCGGGGAGACCTTATAGCAGCCTTCCAGTACCTCAAGGGGGCCTACAGAAAAGACAGGGAGAAACTCTTTAGCGGGGCCTGTTGTGATAGGACGAGGGGTAATGGTTTTAAAATAGAAGGAAGCAGATTCAGATTGGACATAAGGAAGAAATTTTTTACACTGAGGGTGGTGGAACACTGGCACAGGTTGCCCAGAGAGGTGGTGGATGCCCCATCCCTGGAAACATTCAAGGCCAGGTTGGACAGGGCTTTGAGCAACCTGATCTGGTTGGAGATGTTCCTGCTCTTTGAAGGGGGTTTGTCTAGCTGAACTTTAAAGGTCCCTTCCTACACAAACTATTCTATGATTCTATGGTTGTCCCTGCAGACTGTCGCACTGGAGTTACAGGTCCCACCTCCCCCTTGACACAGCTGTTGCCCTTGCAGGTTGAGATGAACTCAGTATCTGTGCTCTGTCTGTGGACAGACTCTACCCCAAAGGTGAAAGGAGAAATGGATGACCTTGTCCATCACGAATTCCTACAGTGGGCCTTTAATCTGCCTTAATCCCCAGGTGCTCTTACTGACGCAAACTCCTGAGTGCCCCTGCATAGAACTGATTTCCTCCAGGAATTGAATGAAGGTGTTCCAATGTTTTTCGGGGTCAGTCTCAGGGACTCGGGGCACTCCTCTTTTCATATGACCTGGGCTAACTAGTAATATTTCCTGGGATGATTTTAGGCTTACTCCCTAAATTTGAATTTCCAGGTGCTGGCAAAAGAAGATTCTTAGTGGAAAGTCCCTGGGACTTATTTCCTCTTTTCTTTTCCATTAGGGTCCAGATTTTCTGACTTGCAGTGTGCACAACCAGGAATGCTTGTTTAATATAGCATTCCTGAGTCTAGGCAAAATGCCAGGAATTTATTTTATCAGTGGGCGGGGTGGGCAGATGGTGGCATGGCTTTGGGCGTGTGCCAGGGATTGGCAATTTCATTTGTTTATTTTTCTTTAACTGTGCACTCTGCCTACACATGGCGTTATGATGATGGGGGCAAATACCTGTAAGCAGTGCTGAAAGAGATCAGTTTCTAAGATCTCTGTTACGGTGGAAGGGTGTTAAACTCACAGCCTGTAGTCATCTGTATGGACACCACGCAGCCTATTAACCCAGTTCAACAATGCAAGTTGGTTAAAGCATCAAACCCCTGCTCAGGATAAGTTTCCTTTCAAGGGTAGCATGAAGTCTTTAAGTTTAAGTCAGTGGAATTTAAGCATATGCTTGTTTCCTGAAGTAGGACTTTGCTAAGTTTCATTCTTTCCAGCTAAGCCGCAGCATTGCAATCTATTCTGCAGGAAGAAAGAACGTTTTCACTAAGATTAGCTCTTGCACCCAGAGCCACTAGACTGAAATTCCACTTGGAAATGGACAAAAATAGGGGGGAAAAGGGTCCTGTTTCTAGGACAGATGCTGGACTAAGTGCTGACGGTTTGGTCACCTGTGGATGAAGATTTGCTGTTATCTCATGATGTTTTGCCAAAGATGCACTTCAATGTAAGAGCAGAGGTACGGTATAGTAAAGAATACAAGAACAAAGAATATGTTCCTGTAATAAAGACTAGACTAGTTGCAGGGCAGGGCACAATATGCAAAGGAAAGTCTCATTCAGTGCCAGTAAAGCTCATAGAGTTGAGCCCAAAAAAGCAGCATCTGGAAGACAGGAAATGCCAGCTGTGTCACACACTCCATGTGTGTTAGTTACCCTGTTGTGACGTTGCCTGAAATTGCTCCAATGCTTGCAGGCTTACAACACTCCAGGAGACAAGGGTGGGTAGAGCAGCGCTTCTGGGGTCCAGCGTTGCCCAGAACGTGTGGCCATTGCCTGGGATGCAAAAGGCTGCAACTGATGTTCATTAAAATGCCATCGATGCTTTTATCAAGGCCACAAATAAGTAGTTAGCTGCTTCTGTGAACCTTTTTAGGATAACACTTGCGTGTGTAAAGTTGATTACTAGGAAAACTTGCAAGGGATAAGCTTTAACCCAACCTTGAAAAGGCAGACTGTTATATGAGCATTGCTGTTAGATGTGACAGCCTGCATTTGAATCTCAGAAACTTCACCTGGCTTTTTTTCTGAGTGTTGCAGGTGCTCTGATCATAATTCCAGCCCACAAACACTCAGTACAGTATGTAGCCAGCACTCTGTGTTGCAGCTGAATCTTGTGTTTGCCTCATGTCAAATTAATCAGGTCAATATTAATTCTATTTTAAAGGCCAAGCTTTCTGGTTAAGTGATACCTCTCATCACAAACTCTATTCAAGTGAATCCTGTGATGTGCCATGTCATACCGTCAGGTGATGGCTGTTTTGCGTCACTAGAGATGCTGTAAAAGCACAATGCCCAGCCCTAAAACAGCAAGGTGCTTGGTCTAGAGCTCATATGAGGCAATTGGCCATAGGAAGGAAAAACAATTTAGCTAACTGACCTAAAATGAAACATCTCAAGTCAATTCAAGAACTCAAAATACTACTTTTCCCTCCAAAAAGGGTATTTAAATATAATTTTTCTCTGAAAAACAATAGCTTTATGGGTACTGCATTTTCTGTTGGAAAGGCATTACAGTGAGAGATCCTTGATCGGCTCTAGTAACTGAAGCACTGTAGCTTTATGGGTATTATTATTGACTCTGGCAAATAAACAAATGTGTCCTTTGCTCTTTTTTTTTTTTTTTAACCTGCAGTGCCCTCCTTTCCCTTTCTCTGTTTCCATTCCATTGGCCCTAAAATGCTGAATAGGCAAACAGATCATTTAACCTCACCCATCTAGTCATTTTTCAGCTAATTACTTTGTGCTCCCAACCCCCAAGCAGTTTTCATGTAAACATGTTTCAGGAAATATGTTTCATTGTGGAGAATTCTCTTGCCAGCTCAAGTTCAGGCAGGTGTTTGGTTTGGTTTTGTACAGATTCTTATTCTCTATCATTAGTCTTTGTAAGTCATTATTTTTTGTTTTAACTGCTTTGATCTTTTCACAAACTTCAAACTAGCCTAAGTAAAGTTGACTTCTGTCCGTTTTCATTGATTGATTTTCATGTTATATTAATGTTCCTAAACACAGCTTAGCTTCATTCAGCTTTTCAGCAGTGCTGAAATAAATGAGATTTTTGCCACAAACAGGAGCCACAGATATTTCTTTCCCACAAAAAGAAATACAGACCATCTCACCGCAACAGCTGTCAGGTAAAACCCCAGCCTACATCTCACTGGGGATGCAGGTACTGCATGGTGACCCATGGGAGATCTCCTGTGGCTCTGCTGGATGCTCAGCTGTGTCAGGTCATGCTGCAGCAGTCCAGGTGTTTCAGAAGAACACCAAAGATGTCCAGAGTGACAGCCCCACTCCAAATGCCAAACTTCAGCTTGCACAAGAGGGAGAAATGAAATCAGGTGAAGCAAATTTATGTCTTGAAATCTTCTTTCTTACCTCCAACTTTTATCTTTCTCATCTCTTATCTCCAGCTGAGACTAAGCTTGGCTTACATATAGATGATGTTGCTTGATTATTATATTGAGGTATGTAATTATTTTTCGCTATTCTCCAGCAGGTCATGCTCCTATTTTCTCATAGTAGTACAAAAGTAGTTAAAAAAATCACACAATCTTAGAGGAAAAGCGGGGCCTTTTAGTCTATACACCTTATGAAGAAGAGCAGGTAAACATGTTGCCTAAAAATGTGAGTTTTCAGAGATCAAATGACATGACAAAATAGACTACAGGGCATTAGTTTGTTGAGGTGACTTTCGAGTCTTCTCTCTCAACATGCTGAAAGCTGAGATGACATGTCAGATCACTTCTAAATTAATTGGAATTTTGTGTTTTATTTATTCAAAGTCCCTTTAAAAACAGAAAAAAAATTTGCTGTTTCTCTAAAACTGCTGAAGGAAAGGTGTCAAGCTAAAATATTACCAAGTTTTATTGTATTTAGTGAAGAACATAAAGAAAGGATGCAAAATCACAGAGGGAAATAATAGTATCTATCTAAAGCCTTTCATCCCTCCACCTAGTGTGGTCAGGTATACACAAACCTGTATCAATGCCATTATGCTCTTTCTTCTTCAAATGAGCTAGGTAGGGTTTTTCTGTTTGTAAAAGAGAAACAAAGGAGAATTCTTAGGACAAGTATTCTTCTTCATAACTGATTTTTAGTAACATCTTTGTTAGCCCCCAGCAGGAAATCCATTGAATCCTTTGTAGAGACCCTGTTGGCTTCAGCCAGGAGAGCAGCAGAGACACTGCAAGTTTCCAAGACCCAGCTGTCACATACAGCATGTGGAAAGCTATGATTTATAATTTCCTCTCCAAGGTTTCCTGGTAGAGAGTCTAAATGTAGAGTGTGGCTTAGGGAACCCACATTCTCTCCAGGGAGATAAAACAAATACACCCAACGGTCATAAAATAATCTGTTCTCATAATATTTCCAGCTTGCTTTCAAACCAGCTGGGATTTCCGTGCTGTGAAACTTGGATCCATATGGGAACAACGGTATGTTACTCTGACCCTAATTTTACTTTCAGGCTTTGGAGTTTCGTCTGCTTCAGGGAATAAGGCAAAGCGGAATCAGGATGGACCTGGAGGAATAAACACACTTGTGCAACACAGGCATTCTTGCCACTAAACTCAGTCAGCAAGTCATTCATAGCTTTCGTGGGAATTTTTGCCTCTTAGTGCAAAGATAAATAAATGCAAGTATTTCTTCCTTCTCAGAAACAGAAGAGACATGATTTGACTTGACAGTAAAAACAGCGCTGACATGGCTGTACCACCAGGGTCTAATGGGCTAAAGCTTTAATTCACTAGGCTATACTGCCAGCTTGGCTTTCCCTTTCCAGCTGTTGTGAACAGAGAACTACTCTTCCCCTCATTCCTTATGCCAGCCTGGTTGATGTGCCCTTCATATGAACATAGCAGACCCCACGATAGATCAGTACATATTTTGTTCTCGCTATCTCCAGATTACTTCAAATATAGACACTTTTACGACACACTGGAAGGGAGGGATACCATCCAGAGGGACCTGGACAGGCTGGAGAGGTGGGCCTGTGCAAACCTCAAAAGGTTCAACAAGGACAAGTGCAAGGTCCTGCATATGGGTCGTGGCAATCCCAGGCACAAATACAGACTGGGCAGAGAATGGATGGAGAGCAGCCCTGAGGAGAAGGACTTGGGCGTGCTGGTGGATGAGAAGCTCAACATGAGCCGACAAAGTGTGCTTGCAGCCCAGAAGGCCAACCGCATCCTGGGCTGCATCAAAAGGAGCGTGGCCAGGTTGAAGGAGGTGATTCTGCCCCTCTACTCTGACCTGGTGAGACCCCACCTGCAGTACTGCATCCAGCTTTGGAGCTGCCAACATAAGAAAGATATGGACCAGTTGGAGAGAGTCCAGAGGAGGCCATGAAGATGATCAGAGGGCTGGAGCACCTCTCCTATAAGGACAGGCTGAGAGAGTTGGGGCTGTTCAGCCTGGAGAAGAGCAGGCTCTGGGGAGACCTTCTAGTGGCCTTCCAGTAGCTAAAGGGGGCCTACAAGAAAATTGGGGAGAGACTTTTGACAAGGGCATGTAGCAACAGGACAAAGGGTAGTGGCTTTAACCTGGAAGAGCGTAGGTTTAGATTAGACATAAGGAAGAAATTCTTCACTGTGAGAGTGGTGAGGCGCTGGAACAGGTTGCCCAGAGAAGCTGTGGATACCCCAAGGTTCAAGGCCAAGCTGGATGGGGCTGTGGGCAACCTGGTCTAGTGGAAGGTGTCTTTGCCCATGGCAGGAGGGTTGGAACTGGATGATCTTTAAGGTCCTTTCCAACCCAAACCATTCTATGATTCTACGACTTTATTGCTATAGGATGCAGGCAGGTCTTTTCCAGGTAAGCATAACTGCATTTTCAAGGCATAGTAGAATGTATTGCTGACATTGTGTGTTAGGACAGGCGTAGTAGCTGTGATGATTGCAGATATGAGAGGGCATTTTCTTGAGCACTTGGAAGCTTTCCTGTGTCTTCTACCTACATCACGCAAATGAATCTTTTCCTGCAATGCTTACTCCTTTTTGCTAGTAACTTTAGAGAAAATGTCCACATAAATTCATCTTAGCTAGGATTTTAGTTTACTCCCTTCCCTAGGCTTCTGAAACTAATTAGGACTCAACTAATTATTAAATAAAGGATCCCTTTACTTTTCCGTCAACTTGCAGATCTAGAAGCAGGGTGAAAATAGACCTGACTCAGTGTAATCTGTAATATTTCTTACTTTCATTATCTCTTTTTTTTTTTTTTTTCCTTTAAATCTATTTCCTCAGGGCTTACAAATCTGGGGCGAATTGGCTGATGATATCTTTCAATAATTTGTTGATGGAAAAGGGTGCAAAATGATCTATGTAATTGAATAAGTTTTAAAATAAGTGTTCTATGACATGCAAAGCCCTGGTTTGTCTTCACAAAATTAGCTTGTTCTTGTAAATAGGCAGTGCTTAACAGAACACAAAGATTTTTTTTTTTTTTTAGTGTGTTTTATTAGTATTGCAGTGTAGTGTTGTAAGGTCATAGCAGCAGAGAATTGCTTGAATTTACTCCAGATGTTGCTTAAAAAAAAGAAACTGATTTTTGGCAGATGTCTGAAAATAAAATACAGACCAAGACAACTAAGAACTTTTGAAAAAGCAACTCTTATAAACTTCTCATCAAGGTGCAAAGGCTCATTGAAGCTATTTGGTGCAGAAGAGAAGTTGTGCCCCTGTTGAGGGTAGTTTCTATAAATGAACTCAACTGTAACACCAGCCACTAGAAAATGCCACATGGGAGACAGACGATGGCAATTCAGAAATGCTCGGATCAGACACCGCACTTTGTTACAGAAGGAAATAAATCACATGTCATACAGAGACATACGAAACTGATCTTCGCATCTCCCACTGCCATCTAGTCCCTTTGATTCGAATGAACTGTGTTGCATATATCACTGTTGAAATATTATTTTGATAAAAACAGAACAAAAGTAGAAGGCTTAGACTGACTTTTAAACAAGACAGTAGGATGCTAGAAATCTAGAACACTATTTATTCGATCTTTTATTGATTTTTTAAATTGTGTGAAACCTATAGAGCACCTTGTGCTGAGCACTTCTGGGACTGACGTTATCACTGGTTTCTAAGTTTCCAACCTTCATTTGAGGCTCTGACAGATCCCTTGCATTGAATATATCTACTTCGCCTGTCTGCACCCCTACCAGCTGTCCACTGCACCTTTCTACCGGAGCTTATCTTCTCTGCTGCTGAGTTGCCATGCAGCTTGAGTGTTTGTGTCGTGGCTGTTCCAGCCCACACATATAAATAAGGCTTGAGCTAGGGCCGATAGCCATTTCAGTGTCCTAATTTAAACCATCTTACCTATATTCATCAGTGGATGGTGGCCAGTCTTGTGAAATAAAGATGATTTCTCTTCTTTGGTCCCTTGCAGCGATGCTGTGTTTGGATGAGGCAAGCCGCAGCCTGGAACTTTTTTGTTTGCTGACTGAATGGGTACAGAAGTCAGACGCGGTGCAAGCTTCACCAGGCTCCCTAGCAAACACAGTTAGATCATGATTCAGAAATGTGCTTAGGTATGTTCATTGCTTTAAGCACCTGAGTAGTGCTTAGATACTCAAAATGAACCTGCATGCTTAAGCCAGGCATGATCTTAAATGTGCTACTGAATCAGCAGCATGGCTGTTCGTGCAGCCAGAAGATGTGAGCTCTGGGCCTTTCTCTGCTACTGATTTTTGAATGACTGTGTGCAAACCAGTCAATGTTTATAACTTTCTCTAGTCTCTGAGACTCACTTAGTTATTTGTGAACTTTCTTAAGCTCCTCAGATTAAAATCTATCCAAGGGCAAATCAAAATACAGCATCATGATGTAATTCAGTGAAAGGAAAATATTCCTTCTGCTTAGCTTTTCCTGATAAGGTCAACATTATAGGTTTTCCTTTCCTTCTGAAACCAGACTCCTCATGTTTGTAACATCATGATAAAACAGATAAACAAGAGTCCTCTTTCATCTCTGCTAAAATACATGTGACATTGTGATATACATGACTCTTCTTTCATCTGCACTGATATACATGGGATACAGATGTCCATCTCAACTTGTTGCATGAGAATTTGGCTGCTCAGTTTCCACTACCATGAGGAATTCCATGTATTTATTTGGCAGCTCAGATGTTGACCTATGACAACACTGCTGAAGCATTTGGGGAGAAAAAAAAATGGATAAAAGCCATTATCTTTCTATTTAAAGTTGGACCATGTTCTGTCTTACATCAAACGACAGTGTTAATTATATTTCACAGAATTACTGAGCCCAGTGTTACAAAATGACCTTTGAGAAAGAACTGAATATAGACAAATGGCCAAAGACCATGGTAAATATCTAATTGGCATTATCTGCTTTATCAGAAAGCAAATTTTTCTTTTGATTCTTCTCCTTTCTTTCTCTGTAGAATGTTTTTTTTTTTTTTCCACATATTTCCAGAAATATGTGATGCAGTCCAAGTGGCTCTCTTGCTCATTCCTTAGATACATGAATATCTAAGTACATGGCTGGGGTCTTCCTGGGCACTACTGTTTACATTATCTCATTCCCTGGGATTTGGGGTACAAAGGACGGCTATTGGGAGACACGGAAGTTTAAGATGCCAAAAAGTAGGCATTGCAGGCTAACTGCCCGAGTACCCTGTTAGGTATTATTACTTTCCTCTGCAGTACCTGTGTTTTTGTTGACACTCTTTAGTTTCATGCTCTTTGACGCGTTGGGCCTGCCAGCTCCTTTCCCTAGAGTTTCCCCATTCCTCTCTCAGGCTGTCCCTGGCGGTGGGAATACCCTCCTGCAGCGAGCACCATCCCCTCAAGCTTTCAGTTCCTTCTCCAAAACACATGAATGTTGCAAGGCCAGTACCAGCTCCAGTGTACTGCTAACTAAAACTAAAACTAAACAATCCTGCCTTCTTCTGTGGACACCTCCACATGTTTTCTCCACCACAATGCTAGACAGGTGTTTGCAGCGTGGTGGTTATCTTGGTCTGGTTAGAAGCTGAGCACAGGTTAACCTTAAGCACACCTGAAGCACAGGTTAACCTTAAGCTATTGTCTATCAGGCCAAGTACACCACTGGCACATAGCTCCAAGTAATAAAAGTAACACCAGCCCACAAAAAACAGGACCTGTTATGCTGTTAAAATCTTTCCAAGCTGCGGGTTTCAAAAGTGAAGTGCTCAAGGAGTTGTGAGTCATATTGAAGGAAGAGGAATAAGTCAAGTTTAAAGGGTTATTAATGCATATGGAGAAAACATTTTTAAAATTAAAATAAGTTCATCCGGCACCTCAAAGCTGAGTACAGACCCAATATATATTGCTTGCCCTGATTGACTCATTGGAACACTTTGGCTGCCTCAAGTTCTTTCTTTTTCCTTCCCACAAGTGTGTAAACAGCCAGATATTTGGACAAATAAAAACAGATCAATCCTTTTGCAGACTTGTGGATAAGCTGAACGTATCAGGACTACATGAGAACTGTCTGGTTAGAGATGCTGTCACTTCTATAAACCTCCTAATAAACATCTGCCAAGTCACTGCTGAAGCCACCAAGAAGACTGAGGTAATTTATTGCCACCCCCTGTTTCAAGCAGAGTCTGTAGCACAGTTAAAACCACAGAAGCAATGCGTTGCTTGCAAAATGAAACCAAAATCTCAGTTGATTTGGAAGTTTTAATATCAGCTCTTAGCAAGTTATCAGAAGGCTAAGGAGTTAAATGGGGAAGATAAGTTGGTGGGAAATCTGTAAAGATAATTAACCAGTGATAGCTAAAGAAGGATGTGACAGCAAATCTCGCAGTCAGTACTTAAAGCTTTGACTAAGTTTCAGCAGACTTTGGTAAAGAACAAGACCAACATGGGATATCAGAGATTAGCACCAAAATGTGGCTTAGTTCTTTTAAAAAGTTCCAAATAAGACCATTGGTCTTTAGAAATAGTAGCTGCTCAGTGTTTTAGCAAGGTTCTATATACTCTATATACTAGGAGAGTCTACACAGAAGCTGCCATAAACCATGCATGTGATGTCTCAAAACTGTCTGTACAAGTGTAAGAACACTGCATGTTTTAAGAGACTGTGGGAAAAATCGAATGTAGTGGTATGTATCCAGGGAAAGATTTATCTAAGGCCTGATCTTATTTCTATTGGATTGAACAGTTAAATATGTCAACAATAAGTCATTCAAAGGTTTAAAATATCCTAAAGACCTCATTCCTGAATTTGTAAGAAAATCTTCTGAGGCATGATTTTAAAAGATAAAAAAGTAAAGAACTCACGATGGCAAAAAATAAATAAAATCTTGTAATTTTGCTGCCAAAAAAAAAAAAAAAAAGATAAACTAAATGCAAAATCAGGCTTGCTCCATGAATGCATTTCTGTACTTTTTTTAAAACCGAGATCTGTGAAAAATAGCCCCAAACTGCAGCCATTAGAGACTTTGGTTTACTTGGCAGAGGAATACAGTATTACTTAAATATGGAACTTTCATTTTGTTTTGGTTTGGGGTTTTGTTGTTGTTGTTGTTGTTGCTGTTGTTCATCTGGACTTTTTGTTCCTGCAGCTATAATGTTTGGAAGAGCTACCTGTTCTAAATGGCATTAATGAAAAAAACCTATGGGATCAGAAAGACCCAAGAACGCACTACTGTTTTTGTTTCTGAGATATTTTGTGTAGGAAAATAAACAGTAAAAGTAAAATGCCCACTTGAGCCTTACCAATTTTGTAAATATTCCCAAATGCAGTGCTAAGAATTGTTTACACAAGTTATGCCAGCTGCTTAATGGTTAAAGACTTTACCTTTCTGCACATGGAAGCAGCAGGGAAGGAGAGACGTAGAGGAGGAACTTGCAATTAAGAGCAACATAATTGATTGTCCAAAGACCATCTGGAAAATCTGCCTGCTGATGGACACTGCTGCTGAAGGTTTCAGGATGTTTAACACTTAACAGCCAACATTATCCTATGCTCACAGAATTCATGGACTTAGGAGCAAACTACCTGGCACCAGCACTTTCTGCTTGGCCTTCTGCGTTACTTAAAACTATAAACCTCAATTTTCAGAATTGTTTCTTCATCTGAAGTTAGCTAAATGCCTTGATCAGCTATGGTTTGCGTTAGAGAGATTTTCCTTAAGAAGCTAATGAAGTATCTCCTATTTACATTGACTATTTTTTATTGCTGTTTATGGAGTGAATCCTCTTAAATCACGTACTAATGATACTACTGAGGTTTGTGCTTCCTGACTTACAACTAATAAAAGCTCATCTTTGGAATTTTAGTAAAAGCAGCTATTCGATGACTTATCAGGAATTGGGAATATTTTTTCATGTATATGATTTTTTCCCTTAAATGAGTCATCTCAGCTTAGCCCACAGCATTAAGGTTTGATTCCACAAAGCACTTAAAAACAAATGTAACTTTAAACATATGACTAGTGGTACTGTTTCAAAAATAGCCCCATCAGTCATGCTCCTAAATTTACAAACGCTGAAAGACCTTGTTGAATCAGCAGCTTCAGCAAAATTGGCAAACTTTGCATGGCTCTGGATCATATTTAGCTGCCTTTTTTTTTTTTTTTTTTTGTTATGTTCAAGTCTTTATATGGCCTGCGATCTTTTTTTGTACCTTTCTCAAGTCTTCCAGTTTCACGTTTAGGATGCTGTGACTGAGGAAGAGGTGACCAAAGTTTTCTTTTACACTAAAAGACCACTGTAGACATGATTCCTGCAGAAACTTGCAATTCCAGTCTGGTGAACTCCTTGCCTGTCGCTACGTTTTCTAATTATATTATAAAATTTGGGGGAAAAGGTCCTGAAAGTAGGGGAAAGGAAACATAATTATCTTTGCAGTGGAGACAAAGAATATGTACTGAATGTGGTTTCCAAAGTTTTCTGCCAGACTTCTTGTATGAAAATTATTGTCCAGAAGGGAGGCTGTAAACCTATTTTTGAAGATCAGTATATTTCAAGAAGGACTATTGTACTTCAGATAATTGCTTTACCCTTTCTCATGTGATTTATAAGGTTTTTCAACACTTTTGGTACCAACATTTGTTTGTGAGTTTTATTGCTCTCAGAGCAGTCACTGATTCAAATGACAGACCTACTCCTTGGTCTCTGCAGAGCTGTATTTTCAGAGGATTAAATGTCCCCTTTTTCCTCTCTGTTCCTCTGAGCTCCTCTCCCCTGGGGCTTCACTTGCATCCCAAGCTCAACACAGCCAACGAGTCAACTCTTTGCACAAGTAAGAGTAATATACAGTCTAAGGAAGCGTTACACATAATGTAGTAATTTATTAAAGGAAAAAGCTTGTGATGAATGTACAGGAAATATTTCAACGCTGCTTCTCAAAGAAGGAATGACAGGTATAAACTTCTCAGCAATGATGATAAAAAAGTTGTAATGTACAAAGCAAACTGTTGAGTGTGATTTACCATTTCATTTTAAAGCAGTGTTTTACGATAGCGGTATTTTGCCAGTATCAACAGCGCTTGCCACAAGGGCAAGTGCTACAGAGCTAAGGTGTTTGCTTTCTCCTCAGATTATGCTGGCAACACATGAGGAGAGCTGGCTACATAAAGGGTATAAGCCATGAAATCTAAAAAGCTTTGAAAAAACTAGCTGAGCCAGCCCACGAAGAAACACTGCTAGGGCTAGACTGGGGAGGTGAAATCTATAGCTGGAAACGGCCCTGGGAAGCAAACCAAAATCCTGTGGGGCAGAGGTGGGAGCTGAACTGAGATGCCCCACAGCCTGGGTGAGGCTGTGGCTCGCCCAGCTGGTGGATGGAGCCCCAGTGTTTTCACCCAACTGGTTTGATCAGACCTGCTCTGAATATGCCTTTTAACTCAGAATCCCCACGTGCCACAGGGAAGTGAACAAAGCTAGCACGTGAACCCAGAAAAGGCCTGGGTCAAGAGGCAGTCATTGCTCTGTAGAGCTTGGCCAAGCCTGGACCAAGGCCTGAGCAGATGTGTGCCAAGACAGCTGCCAACATAGTTAAACAGTTGTGTTTCAAGATGTTGTTTCTCTCCCTCCTTACCCCTGCTCTGCTTCTTCCAGCAGACCCTCTGCCACAGATCCTCCCTCTGCAGGGGAGTCCGTGGAATTATTTTTGGAAGCTCCTCAGGTGCTCCACTGGACAGTCGGAGGAGAGGCTGTTAGCAGCTGTAGAAGGGTTGTGTGGACTTTGAACGCAATGGTACCCTTAAATCCCCTTAATCTGAAAACATGTAAGCACGTTCTTCCCACTGAATTTAACAGAATTACTCTCATGCCTAAATTTAAAGCACTTCAGGATCAGAGTCTTTCTTAGTCTTGCATGAGCTGGCTTTGACAGATCAAGGCTTTGAACCTCTTTTGAAATTGAGTTGGGCTGTCTCAACCACAAGACCACAGGTATTTTGTGAGACTGCTCATTAATGTTTGCAGCATGTTTTAAGATCTGAGAATATTTTAAGATTTGAGAATGCTATAGGAGATACTACAACAGCAGCTTGCTTTCCAGCTTTCTAGAGAAACTGTTGCTAAAGTTAATGAGGTCTTTGATTCTTGATTAGGTTGGTTTTCTTGGCTGCAGTAACCAGTTGTGATACTGCTGCCAGTTCTCCCTAAAATGTTTAAATACATGACAACTGATGAAAAAAAAATAACAAAATAAAACCTTCTGCTTGGATTTTAGGTATTATTTTTAAAGATAAGCAAATATTCAAATAATTTGTTTATTTCCTATTACTTTTTTCCCCTTTCAACTTCTGTTCCCAAGCAAAACTAGCAGGTAGAGTTAATGCACCTTTCTTACATTTCAGAGTCTGCAGATAAATTCAGGGCATTCAGAAAAACAGCTGAATTAAAATACATGCATATCTAGCACCCTTTAAAAAGCAGAAACAAGAGGAAGACTGCAAATGAGAGGAAGAACTCCTGCCTTCTTTTTAAGCTTTTCAAAAAGCCTGTTTCTAGCTCACGGTTCCACTGCTGCATGTGCACAGAGACCCTGATTCAGGCAGCCTGGCTGTTGTTTCCTAATGTCCTAAGTAAGGGGGGGAGGAGGAGTTAGAGAGATTTAGGCAGAACATAGGCTTCTTGAATCAGGGTCTTTAAATACAATATAAAAAGGACTGTCAGCATGTTCCGTGCAGGAATAGCTCTGATTTTCCATCAGTAAATTTGTATCTCTTAGATCTTATTTTGAGCAAGTTTCCAGACAAATGTGGGACAGAGTGTGCTGGTGCCATCTCTGATGGTCTTCCCTGCTTTGGCCCACATGTTCCCCTTCAGCAGGAGGAGGAGGTTTCCACCATCTGCGTGTGGCTTCAGGGGTGGTGGGGACATTCTGTCTGCTCCGGTGACCCTTCTCCTCTGCACCGCCTGCCATCGCACCCTCGCTCTCCATGCTTCCTCAGCCTGGAGCAGCATGGTGCTTGAAGGAAGCCGAACGGTACCTCTGCCTCCTCCTTTGCTCTTGTACTGGGGCTCAGCACCTCAGGCGTCAGGCAGGATTGGGTCTGAGTCTGCCTCTGTGTGCCTTTGATAAATGACTGCTGGACAAACATCCACAGCAGATGGGGCAGGCGCTGCTCCTGCTAATTTTGCAAAGTGCTTTCCCTGCTCTATCAGCAGAACCTTCTCTTTGCTAGTGTTAAACTCCCAGTAGTTGTTTTCCATTTGGGAACATAATTCTTCTGTATCCGATCAAACTGACTGACAGGGTGTGTGCAAGACAAATCTTTCTTCTTGTGTGCCATTTGGGCAGGGAAACAAGGACCAGGTAAAATCCTCTCCCTGTTTCTGTATACAAAAACGCTGCTGCTTGACTTTCTTTTTAAGCATTGGTGAGTTCTGCAATTTTACACAAATCACTTTTGTCCTCTGTTTACCAGAAACTCAGATAGTTTCAAGCCAGGTAAAGGGACCCAAGACAGGACAAAATAAATTTAGAATCCAATTTCTATAAAATATATTTTTAATAATTTTATATTTTGCAAAGCAAGTTTGTGATCTTCTTCCAAAACATGCTACCTCAGCACAACGTGTAGTGGAGGAAATTATTTCTGTCCAGTGATTTGAGACTCAGTTGATAAAATCGCCTAGTGGATTAAAAATGTAAATATATGGCAATTCAGGTTCTATTTCTGCAATCTTGAAGGAAAAAAATACTCAATAAATCTCAGAGGATGTTGCTTTGAGTAAAAACTTTGGGAGAAGACCTTTCTTCTTACTGCTTAGCTCAGTTTAACACAGTATCATCAGTGTACATATACACACACATATATTTAGCTGCAGACATATATACACACACCTATGACAGCAGGCAGTGGCAACTTTTGCCGAACTAGGAACTTTGCATAGGTCGTTTTAAAGGTCGTTTTAAAGCTGAATGGAAGAAAATAGGGACAATCCAAGTAGAGGATCCCATACAGCTCTATCCTTAGGAAAAAAGTAGTGCAGGAACCTTATCATGGGAAAAAAGAATAATAAATCTACAAAATCTACAAGAAGTCTGATAGAGCCATTGACATATGTAGGTCTTCCTAACTCAACTTTGGTTCCTGATAAACCAGCCATAACCATAGCCCTCATTATTCAATATGTGTTGTACTATGGCCAACTGTAGGTGCATGTAAAATTAAATTAATTGAGCAAAATTGTTAGAAACACTTCACATCCATCCCTTTATCTAACTATTCATTTCTTACTCGTTTGTACCCAGAAACATTTCAGGGCCTAGAAATCTTTCAATTAATTGAAGTTAGCAAGTTAGTTTTGCTTCTATAGATATTTCAGTTATTTAGAAAGGAAAGAATAAAGTGGATAAAGGAAAATAGGGTATTTCTCACCAATGTGAGATTATTAACCTTTGAGTGGTGAGGAGATGGAAATACAGAGATTAAATTACTTGATCCAGGTTACCAAGGGAACTGGCACAAAGACTGGGGCCAGAATTCATACCTTTCTGAAGTTTCCTTTTCTTGGCAGCCAGTATTTTGTTTAAGGCAAGACTTTTTATATAGTTGGTCCAATCTGAAATGATTACTTTTTGTTTTACTGAAAATTTAATTGGTTTATCAAAATCATTCTGAATTCATGAGAGTATTACATGAAATGACAGTACACCTTGGTCAGTCAGTTGTCCCTAGGGCACTGGGAAGGCATGGCCAGGACATTGTTTTTCCAAAGTAAATTCCAAAGAAAAAGCCAGGAAGACCCTCAGGCTATCCTTACCCCATCCAGTTGGAAAAGACTTCCTTTGAATACATTGTATTCAAAAAAGGAGGAGGCAGACCTATGTCTTTCAACAGGCTACCTCACTCTCCCACTGTCATGTATAGAAGAGATCCATCACAAGCAATTCCAGTATAAAGGCGAGAAGTAGGATGTTGATTCTTGTGCAACAACAGTTTCCCATTAGTGTGAATTTTATTTAATTACATGCTTGTAGAACCAAACCCAGTTCTGAACCTGACTCACTCTGACTCAGTTAATTTACCTGTTGCAATTTCCAAATGAACTTTAAATACTCACTGACCTTACTGGGGAGCTCTGAATTCTAGTTAAGTAGGATATTCCCTTGCTATTGTGCAAAAAGTCCTACTGACTTCTGCGGACTGTGTGTGAGTAAGGTAATGCTTGGAAAATCATATGTAAATCCTAATTTTTTTTTTTTTTTTTTTTTTTTTTTTTTTTGTAGTGACAGTAGTAGTGAAACACTATGAGTGAAAGAAGGTCAGGGAATGACTATTCCCTAATGATCATCTGTGGATTGTCAATAGAGACAAACTGCATTTTCTACCCATATACTGGCTTTTGTTCATGATACTTTAAATGTGTCAGTTTTCACAGCTTTCAACTGTGAGTATTAAATAAATAAATCTAAAAGCCTTTCATGTATTTAATGTGCTGAAATACAGTGAAACTTTCTTAGACAGTGCTTTGCCAAACAGGATGAACGACGCTTTCACTCAAATATATAAATTGCAATACACTGACCTCTGTAAAAAATTTGAATCAGTAAGAAAAAAATAACTTTTTGTGGCTTTGAACAGAAATCACACTTTTTAAACTTGGTGTATGACTTTTTGCTAAACACTTGATTATCCACCCCTCTAGAGATGAGTAACAGCAGTTACCTCTCTTTAAGAAAGGGGCTTAAGACTCAAACCTGCATCCCCGCAGGCAGAGAGCTCTGCAGCTGTGCGGAGCTGCTGCTGCCTGTGCAAATCTGCACAACGCGAAGGGACCTGCAGCCCTGGCAGCTGGTAGCAGGTCTGGTCAGCGGCAGACTGAGATGCAGCGGTCAAGGGACCGGACATGAGTAGCCACATGATGTAACATTATAATCTGGTCCAAAGTCACTGAACTCTGAACTGTTCAATGGATTTTGTTGTATTGTCTCTGTGCTGTATTGTCTCTGTGCTAGATCAACCACTGTCCGTCCCTCTGATGCCAGCTTAAAATTTGAATACAATCCTTGTTGTACACCTCAGCTACTTTGTCAGAAATGTGGTCATCTACCTACCACGCGTGACTCAGATCCAAGCTGGTGACCTGGGAGCACACAGATTTGGTATTGAAAACTATGGCCCAAGAGGCAGAGTCAATCAGACTGTATTTAGATAAAATGGTGACTCCAGTCTTAAGCCAGACTAGACCCAACACAGCTGCTGAAATGATGCTAAGCCTTTCCAAAGATTCAAATATACTTTTTTTTTTTTAAAGATATGTTTTTCCCAGCAGACCTTCTGTTATATAGAATCACCTGCCCTCCTTCTACTGCCCAGCTGCCGAGACAGAAACCTGAAGGTGACAATCACTGTGTAGCTTCCTCTGCCAATTTGACAGGGTTTATGACTGAGGGTTTATGACTGTTTTGTAAATCTTTGCTGTGGGGTCATAGGAGAGCGCGCAGTGCTCTGTCCATGGCTGTGGAACCACTGAAAACCTGGTCTGCAAGGGGAACCAAAAAGAAAGAAAAAGCAAGCAGGGAGTCAGCAAACAGTATGTCTGAATGTCCTTCTCAAATCAAATCACTTTTATCGCTGGAAAATTATAACCAATGAAAAAATGTGCACTTCTGGAAAGCTGGTAGTCTTGTCCTTGCCAGAGCAACAAACTCCGCACAAGGCTGCAAGCAGGGAAAGGGAAGGGACATCTTTCCTGATACTCCATACTGGCACAAAACTTGTAAACTAACCCACAGAGTGTCTGAAGACAGGCAAAGGGGCAGTGTTATTTTTTTATTTGGCATTAACAGAAATCAGATAGAGGCTGTTTTTTTTTTTTCTTTTTTTTTTTAAATTTCTTTTGGCAATGAGGATTTTTTTTTAACAAAAAATACCTTATTCTACAAACGGAACTTCCAATTGTATCATGCCAATTGACGACTAGTTAATCTCATCTCAAATAAAGACAAGATTGAGGTGATGCAATCATGAGAAAAATCAAGTCAAAAGAAGAATTGCAATCTGGGCTTTGAAAGAGTAACTCAGCTATGAATCCCTTTGAGAAACTGGAGAAACTCCTTCCCTCAGCCCCATTTCATTTGTCCAGAGCAAGCTGTAAAGCAGCTGGTGTTGGGGGACATACTGTAATAAAAGAACAGAGAGACACTGCAATATCGTCCTGCTTAAAAAAAAAAAAAAAGAAAAAAAAAAAAAACATGTT
>WHYT01014960.1:98700-108721 GCA_009806455.1 Tetrax tetrax | reverse complement strand
AAAAAAAAAAAATCCCGTTTCCTCAGGAAACAGAGTGAAAGCCTTGGCTGAAAGCTGGGACTCCAGGAATTTGGTGTTTTGGAGCTTCAGGGACCTCCTGCGCGAGCGGGGATTCGTGCCCAGAGCTGCCAGTTTCAGCCATGTGCAAAATGCAAAAATAGAGGCGGGTGGGGGAAATTAAAGGGCACGGAAAAAGCAGAATCTGAAATCAGATTTCAGCGGCGATAAAATCTTGCAGTTAAAGCTCCCCCCGCCCCCTCCCCCGCGCTTTGCAGGCTCCAGGCGGGCACCCGAGGGGAGATTTTGGGGCTGGGAATGGAGTTTTTTGTACAACTGAGGGAAACTGCCTTTCACTTTTAACCCTTCTTCCTCCCCAGGTGGGTTCTGTGGGTAATTAAACCCAGGCTGGGACTGGAGATCTGGGGAGGGAGGATGGGATTAGTAATTAATTGGGTAAGGGATGGTGGGGGAAGTCTTTTATTGGAGACCGGGCTGAGAACTGGCGCTTTCATGGCATGCATGAAAGGGAAACTGAGGCACGGCTGGGCCAGGTTCGGATCAACTCGGTGTCCCTTTGGGGACAATGGCAGTGGGACAGGATCTGGATGGGTACAAACCACCGCCGCGTTGGGGGTGAAGGGATGCGACCAGCACCGCTCAGCCCATCAGTGACAGGGCTCCGGGTGGATTTTTGGGGTGTTCCCCCCCCCAGTGGCGGGCAGAGGGTTGTGGTTTTGTTTTTGTTTTTTTTTCCTGGCGGGAGACAGTCCGGCTAGGTGGCAGGGTCGTGCCACAGGGGGAAGGAAACGGCGGCACGATAAGGGCTGGCTGCCAACCCACGAGGTTTCCCCTTGTTTTTCTGCTGGGAGGTGAGGTAAGAGCCGGGTGCCAACGCCAGATAACGCCCGGGGCACAAGGAGCTGGGAGCGAGCCCGTTGGCAGCCTAAATTCCAGGTGCCGTCACCGTTGGGTGCTCGGGGGGACCCCACAGGGTGTTTTGGGGTGTGCGCGGGTCACAGATGGGACGCGGAGCGTGAGCGAGCTGGTAGTTTTGGGGTGAAAAATCATATTCTCCACTACCAGATTTTGAGGGGGTCTCTCACCCGGTTTCGGGGCGGCGGAGGAGGAACCGGCTTTATTCCAGGCCGAAGGGGAGGTTGCACAACCCGGCCCCGGGGGAAAGCGAGGCGGGTTCGGGCTTTGCTCAGCTTTTGGCTCCGGCTGCGTCTCTTCCCATAACCTTCCTCTGGCGTTTGCGTAGCGCTTCGCTACCCCGGAGCCATTCGGGATTTAGCTCCTGGGAGGAGGAGGAGGCGGCTTTAGAGGGTGTGTATCCCTTCCTCGCCCTCCTTCCTCCTCCTCTTCCTCGGCCCCAAGCCGCTGAGCACCGCCGTTTGCCGATCCCCCTGTGCAGATGTCGACCTACAAGCGGGCGACGCTGGATGACGAAGACCCCCTGGACTCCATCAGCGAAGGCGATGGGTACCCCAACGGCTTCCAGGTAGGGCTTCGTGTGTGGGTTTTGGGGGGGAAAAAAAAGGGGGGATTTTAGGTCCTGGCACGCAGCAAAGGGGGTTGCTGAAGGGTTTTCCGCCTGGGATCAGCCTTTTCGTAGGGCAAAGTCCGGCGTGGGCAGGGCGGTGTTGGCTGCTGCCGCCCTTTGCTTCCCTCCCGGCGCCAGCGACGGCGGAGCCTCAGGGGCCTGATCCTGGCCGGCTTGTTTGCAGCACCCCAGAACGCAGGTTTTTTTTTCTGCTGGCCGAAGCCCTTGCCGGTGTGACTGGGGCAAGCAATTACCGCGGCGGTGGGAGCCTTGTCGCCGTACAAAAGGGGATTAGGTTAATTCCTCCCCGAGCAGCGGGAAAGCGGCTTAAAAAGGGCCAAGGGTGACGAGAAGAAACCCCACGGCTGCCAGCGTCCGGCCTCACCGGGGCAGATTTGGGGCCGGAGCGATGCTTTTGGTGCCGGTCCCATTCCCACCCCATCAGTCTCAGCCCAGGATGAGTTTTCAGCCCCCCAAAAACCAGGGCTCTGGTTTTTTTTGCTTTCCCCGGCGGAGCCATCTCTGCTTCGCCATCGCATCGGGATGTTTCCTGGGGATGTTTTTCGGCCAAGCAGGCGTATCCTGTTACGGCACTTCCCGCTGCTGCCGTGGCCCCCACCCTGTCCCAGCTCCGGCGGTGGGGATGAGGACACGCGGGGGGTTACAGCTGTGCTGGAGGAGAGGTTTGGGGTGGCATGGGGTAGCAGGTGAGCCTGCCGAAACGCGCGTCCCGCTCCCTTTCCTGCCATTGTGCCGCCCTTCCTGGCCAGTTTCTGGAAGGCAGCTGCCGCCTTTCCCGGCTTGCGCCGTGCTGGATCCCTCGCCGGGGGCCAAATTCATGCCGTGGGCCGTAGGAAGGAGAATGGGGGACGCGTCGGTGGGTTTTTCCACCAGCGGGGAAACAGCATTGCTTTTCCCGCAGGTGAACTTCCGCGGCTCGAGGAGCGGCCCGAGGTGCTGGGCTGAGCGGACGCGCACCGAGAAGCAACTGGTGGTGCTGGTGGGGGTGCTGGCTGCGGCGCTGGCGGCGTGTCTGCTGGGTCTCATCTTCCACTACAGAGCCCGTAAGTCCTCGCACCGCGCAGGGATCCTACCCACTTCCCCGGGATGGGTTGCTGGGGGGGTTCTCTGGGACGCTGGATGGGATGCTTGGGCAGAAGTCGGGGTGGTCACCTGCATCCCGTGCTGTGGGGCGAGATGCTCAGGCACAGGAAAGGATGCTTGGGTGCTGGGTGGGATGCTCGGGCATGGGATGAGGTGCTCGGGTGTGGGACGGGATGCTTGCCCACATCATTTGCCCTGGAGTGAGATGCTCAGGTACGGGGCGGGATGCTCAGGCTTCAGATGGGATATTTGCCCCCATCCCTCGGCCGGGGTGGGTGGGATGCTCCCCGGTGCGGCTCATCACGCTGAGGTGGAGGAGCTGAACCCATCGCGCTCGTTCCCAGGGCCGCCCACCGTGTGCCTGTCGGAAGCCTGCATCTCCGTCACCAGCTCCATCCTCAGTTCGCTGGACCGGGGGGTGAATCCCTGCGAGGATTTTTTCGGTTACGCCTGCGGGGGCTGGATCAAGGCCAACCCCCTCCCCGATGGCCACTCGCGCTGGGGCACCTTCAACAACCTCTGGGAGCACAACCAGGCCATCATGAAGCATCTGCTGGGTGAGCGCACGGGAGCGGTGGGACCCCTGTGGTGCCAGGGAGCCCCGTCAGGTCTGGGGGATGCTGAAAACGTGCCCCTGGGGATGTAAGGTCGGACTCAAACCCCAGCGTCAAACCAATCCGAGGACACTGGGAAGCAGATCCCGGCTGCGTTTGCTCTTTCGGGTGCCCCTGGGATTTTTGACCGCGGTGTTGCGGCTTTTTGGTGCAGGCTGGCGGCCTTGGCTCCGCAAACCCCGTGGCGGCATTCCAAGGAGCTCTGACACTGGGGATTTGCATCCCACACTGCATCCAGAGGCCGTAGCCCCCCCAGTGTCACCCCAAGGATATAGGTTTTTCCCTCCTGCTGCATCTTGCAGCCTTTTGGGGGGGCTGGCTGCCAATCTGGCCATTTTTGGGGGCCTCTGCCAGCGGAGGGAGGATCGCGGACTCGGCCTCTGCGTGCGAACACCGAAGCGGGGCGGCTTTATCCAAGCAGCTGGCGGGGACGGTTTGTTCAGGCTGTGAGCAAACAACTGGCTCCTTATCAGCACTTTCCACTGTGCCGGGGCCCATTATCTGAAAAGAGAAGGTTTAGGAAAAGTGTTGTCTTTTAGAAGAAGAGGGGGGTGGCGCGGGAACGGCTTCGTCCCCCGGCTCTTCCCGCAGAAATCTGGCGCTGGTTTTACCAGGAGAAGGGACTGGGCCTCCAGCCAAGCGGTCGCGCTCGGCATTTCCTTGAATTCCTCGCAGCCGAGGGACCTTTAGTTAATAAAACCACACAGCTGGGAAGCCAAAGGTGCAAGCTGTGTCATGAGGAAAATAATTTAAAAAAAAAAAAAAAACCCAAACCCCTGGAGAAGCAGAATTTTAGAGGGGGTAAAAAAAACAAAAGGATGGGTTTGGAGGCAGAGGGACAAATGGATTTATTGTTCCTTCTTGCTGGAATAAATAATACAGGGCTGGGAAGAGCCAGCATGGGAGCAAGGGCAGAGCAGGGGGCAGGATGATGCTGGGAACATCAGAGCTGCTGGAAAAATGCTTTTTGTTTTTTCTTTCTTTATCTTTCTGCTCCAAAGAGCCGGAGCAGTCGCTGCGGGTGGGATGGGAGATGGGGGCAAGAGGCCAGGAAGGGCTGGGGGCCGTGGGATGCTCTTGAGGGGGGACCGGCAGAGCAATCCTTGACGCCTTTTTGGAGCCTGGCTTTGCCCAAAACGGGGCTGAATATTTTTCCGGTGGAAGGGTGGGGTTCTGGAGTACATCAGTGGCCCCCGCGGTGGGATGGATGCCCAGCCCTGGGAACCTCCCGCGAGCTCCCCTGGATACCTCCCGCAGAAAACACCACGGCCAACGTGTCGAGCGAGGCGGAGCGCAAGGCGCAGCGTTATTACCAAGCCTGCATGAACGAGAGCAAGATCGAGGAGCTGCGCGCCGCCCCGCTCGTGGAGCTCATCCAAAAGGTTCGTCCCCTTCCTCGCAGAAAAGCCGTCTTCCCTCTGCAAAATGGGGGAGAAAGCTCGTTGATGGGCGGTACCAGCACCTTCCAGACACCATTCCCAGTGCTTCCCAGGGAAAAGCGTCCCCCAGGGCAGGGATTTACAGGGTTTATAGGCAGATCTTGCCTCTCCTGGGCTTTTTAGCCCCATTGCAAGATGGTTTTCCCCCCAGGCTGGGTATTGGGGGAATATTTAAGCAATTCCAGGGGGTTGTTCCTTACCCAAAAGCCGGTTGCTGTCTGTCCCCAGCTGGGTGGCTGGAACATCACGGGTCCCTGGGACGGTGACAACTTCAACGCGACGCTGCGGGAGGTGACGGCGCATTACCGCATCTCACCCTTCTTCTCCGTCTACGTCAGCGCTGACTCCAAAAACTCCAACAGCAACGTCATCCAGGTGGATCAGTCGGGGTTAGGCCTCCCCTCACGGGATTACTACCTGAACAAGACAGAGAACGAGAAGGTAGCGTTGTCAGGAAATCTGGCCTTGCCGGGGAGGTGCCGTGGGTGGGTGACACCCACCATGCTGATCCCACCCTGTCCCACCGCGTAGGTGCTCACCGGGTACCTGAACTACATGGTGCAGCTGGGGATGTTCCTGGGAGGCACCGACGAGGAGTCCACGCGGCAGCAGATGCAGCAGATCTTGGACTTCGAGACAGCGTTGGCCAACATCACCATCCCGCAGGAGAAGCACCGGGACGAGGAGGTCATCTACCACAAAATGACAGCTGGAGACCTGAAGGTAGGGATGGAGTTGGCGAGCCTCGCCGCTCCACCGTGGTTTTGGGAAGCAGGGCAGCCGGGTGGAGGTGACGCAGCTCCTCTGAGCTGCCTTGGAAGTGCTTGTGCAATAGCTTGGCCCGTGTCCTCCTTGGGGAAACCTCACCCTGACCCGTTCCTCCCAGCCTCCGGCCCACCCCCGGGGGCGGCAGCCATCCCGCTGCGGCACTGGTGCCTTCCCGGAGCTGTTGCCTGTGATCCGGCTGTGGACGTCAGCCCAGTCACCTCCCCGTGTCCCCAAAGGGGCCTTAATGGGTTGTGTCAACATTTTTGACACCCGCCCCACTTTCTTTTCCTTTGCGGGAGGAAATTGTTTACTCCCCTCTGACCTTTGGAGGATGCTGCTGTTATGGGAACCGGCCTCTGCAAAATCAGCTGAATCCCTCGCCCGGAGGCTGGTGCAGCAGCTTCCAGCTCGGGAAGCGGTTGCCGCTCCCCTCTGATAGGTTTTTTTTGGGTCGTAGCAGCAGCATGGCTTTTGCAGGAGCTGGCGCCGGCCGTGGACTGGATGCCCTTCCTCTCCACAGTCTTCTACCCCGTGGAGCTCAATGAGTCGGAGCCTGTCGTGGTCTACGCCAAGGAATACCTGGAGCAGGTCTCCGACCTCATCCTAGCCACGGATAAATGGTGAGAGGCTCCCCAGCACGCACGGAGGGATGCCCGGGGCGGGCAGGCGCGTCTCGCTGCCCGCTCACCGCCTCTCGCCGCAGTCTCCTCAACAACTACATGATCTGGAACCTGGTGCGGAAAACCAGTCCCTTCCTCGACCAGCGCTTCCAGGATGCCGAGGAGAAATTCATGGAAGTGATGTACGGGACGAAGAAGGTGAGAGGGGAGCCCCCAGCACCCCCAGATCACCATTAAAATGGCGGCAGCTTTTTAAGAAAAGTCCCCATCACGTTGCATCCAAAAAAAACAGAGATGTGGGGCAGGTTTTGGGGTGGCAGGGGGATGGATGTGAACCTCATCTCCTGGTGGGGCAAGGGGTGGGAAGGCTGGGGGGCTTTGGCCATGCCACCGCTGACAACCACCTCTTGTTCCGTGCAGACGTGCCTCCCGCGCTGGAAGTTTTGCATCAGCGACACGGACAACAACCTGGGCTTCGCCCTGGGGGCCATGTTCGTCAAGGCCACCTTCGCCGAGGACAGCAAGCAGGTGGTACGTTCCTGAGCGAGCAGCGTGTGAGCCACCACGATGGTGGACGGTTGGGACAGCCAAAGTTTCTCTGCCCACCTTTTGTCCACCACGTGTCTCTGTTCGCTGGGTTTTTTCGCTGGTCTGCGTGCCATCTCGGCATCTCTTCCTCCTCACCAGCGCGAAGGCTCCTTGAACTCTCCGGGGTGGGAAGCCGGCTCTCCGGACTGATGTTGCGCCACCTTGTTTTGTCTAGGCAGAGGAAATGATCGCAGAGATTAAAACGGCCTTCGAGGAAAGCCTGGAGACCCTGCAGTGGATGGACGAGGAGACGAGGAAATCGGCCAAAGAGAAGGTGAGGTGCCGGCAGCAGCACCGGGGAGGAGAGGGTGACGGCGGAGGGCGGTGGAGCTGGGTGAGTCTGTCCTTCCGTCCCCGGCACCAAAAGCCCTTTGGTCCTTGTCACCCCCCAGGCAGATGCCATCTACAACATGATCGGCTACCCAAAGTTCATCATGGACCCCAAGGAGCTGGATAAAGTCTTTAATGACGTGAGTGGGTCAGAGATGTCCCCTGAGTCTCCTGTTCCCTCCTCCACTGGAATGTGCCCATGACCGTGGCCTCGAGGCAGCCTTGAACCCCAGGTTTCCTCCAGAAGGTCTCACTGATGTTCTTGGCCCTTCTCCGGAGACTTCCTGGAGAGCTGCGGGCCAGTCTTGGGGTGGCTGGGGCTCTCGGGATTCCTGCCTGAGAAGAGGAGGAGCCTGTTTCCATAACAGTGATTCATTGTCCTCCTGAGACCATGCAGATGTTGGAAAGGAGGAGAAACAAGAGCAGCTGTAACTCACTGGCTCCAGAGGCCCAAATGTGACCATGGAGGGTGGAGCAAGACCGGGCGATCACCACACACCGCTCACGCCTTGCTCTTTTGCAGTACGAGGCCGTGTCTGACCTCTACTTTGAGAACGTCATGCAGTTCTACAACTTCTCGGCCAGGGTCACTGCCGACCAGCTCCGGAAGCCGCCAAACCGGGACCAGTAAGTCTTTGCTCCGCTTCCCCGTTGCGCTCAGCGGGGAATATCACAATATCTGGAGCACTGGGATTTGGTGCCCATCAGAGCACGCTACTTTCAGGGAGTTAAATCTGGGCTGACGGCTTTGCACCGTGATAAGCGGATGGTGCTGGAGCAAACGTTGGCCGTGGGTTTGTGCTGTGTCCATGTCCCCACAGGTGGAGCATGACTCCTCCAACAGTCAACGCGTACTACTCTCCCACCAAGAACGAGATTGTCTTCCCTGCCGGCATCCTCCAGGCCCCTTTTTACACCCGTGCGTCTCCCAAGTAAGAGCCTAGGGAAAACAGGGTGGGCAGGATTCCCAAATTTCTTCCCATCCCACAAAATCTGAGGCTAAATTTCATGTCTGCAAGGAGCAGCGGCTGCTCTTTAAATCTCAGCATTGTCCTCCTGCAGGTCACTGAATTTTGGTGGCATTGGTGTGGTGGTAGGCCATGAGTTGACGCACGCCTTCGATGACCAAGGTACGGCCAGGGCCAGGTGGAACGGCTGCTGATGGGGTGGCCGTTGAGGTGACGAAGGTCCTGCTGTGTTTTTGGCAGGACGGGAATACGACAAGGATGGCAACCTGCGTCCTTGGTGGAAGAACTCCTCGGTGGAGGCCTTCAAGCGGCAGACAGAGTGCATGGTGGAACAGTACGGCAACTACACCGTCAACGGTGAGGCCGTCAACGGCAAGCACACCCTCGGGGAGAACATCGCTGACAACGGGGGCCTTAAGGCCGCCTACCGGGTAGGGCCACGGGGCTGGGGAGATGCGATGGTGGCACGGCGTGGTGGGATCGGTGTTGTCCCCTGAGCCCGCTGCGCTCTCCGGCCTCCAGGCATATCAAAACTGGCTGAAAAAGAACGGGGATGAGGAAACCCTCCCGACCCTCGGCCTCACCAACCACCAGCTCTTCTTCGTTGGCTTTGCCCAGGTAGGCCACTCGGTGGTGGGCAGCGAGGGTGGATGCGCAGGTTTTTGGAGGGTGGAGGCGTGCCCAGATGGTGTTGGGAGGGGACGATGGCAATACCAAGGTCTCCAGAGATGTGTGGTGGGTGGAGAACCAGATTGGTGCTGGTTAAAAAGCGAGAAAAAGCTGGAGCTGTGGTGGTGCCCGTCACGCGAGCGAGGAGGTCCGACACCAGCACGCGCGCCTCTCGTCCTCCCCTTGCAGGTGTGGTGTTCGGTTCGCACGCCGGAGAGCTCGCACGAAGGGCTCATCACCGACCCCCACAGCCCCTCGCGTTTCCGTGTCATCGGCACCATCTCTAACTCCCGGGAGTTCGCGGAGCATTTCGGCTGCCCCCTCGGCTCCCCCATGAATCCCCCCAAGAAATGCGAAGTCTGGTGATGGGCAGGCACCCGAGGGAACCAGCTGCTGGTTGCTTCATCCTCTGCCGATGGCTGAATTTCCCCGCACTGTCCGAGAGGCTCAAACCACTTCTCTGTGCAACGAACCGCCCAGTTCTCAGCTGGAGCGGCACCTCGCGTCCCCAGTATCATCCGAGGTTCGATCCACTGTGAAAACTCCTCATCCCCTCGCTTGTTCGTGAAACGACTTCGATTTGGGGGTCTTGTCTTTCCACGTGTCCGTGGGCACCACCATGTATTGACCTGTTCCGACCTGACCCAGCGCCCCGGCAGGATGCCTCCATTTCGGAGGCAACAAAGGGAACGCCGCGACACCGGCGGGTTTGGCTCTGTGTCCAAGTACACCCAACGTACCTTCCTCTCTCCAAAGATGCGCACACGAGGATGGGAAATATTTTAAGATATATTTTTTGGGGGGGAAATGATATATATTTTTTCATGCGCTGTGGAATACACTGGAAAATTTCAGGGAAAATGCATTTTAAAGCCTTCTTTTAGTAAAAGATGAGTATATTTATTAATTTTTTTTTTTTTTTTTTTTACTCAGTGCAGCTGTAGGTACAGCACCCTGTGGCGACAGTCCCTTGGCTGGGGAAGCTGGATAGGGCTGCCCACGGCCCCAGATCCCGGGTTTCTCTGGGAAGGACTGTCCTCAGAGGCTGCTGATGGGGAAACCGGGGACAGCGGGCCTGGGGACAGGGCTGGAGGATGCTGCGGGTTGCAAAAAAAAAAAAAAAAGCTCTGCTGGGATGCTGCGGCTCCGGGGATTAGCTTTAATTTTGGGATGCAAAGGGAAAAGCTGACGTGCCAAAGATGTAACCAAGGTGGCGATGGCGTGGATGAAGCATCCGGTTCTCCCTCCCGTCCCTTCCGAAGCCAGCTCAGCTGTGATTTCCCGGCCCAAGCGCTTCCCTGGACAAGCGCAGGTGGTTCCTGCTGCTGCTTTGCTCGCCGCCGTGCCCAGCCTCTACGCCCGGGAAACTGCAAGCCCC
>WHYT01014960.1:43577-71358 GCA_009806455.1 Tetrax tetrax | reverse complement strand
TCTATCCCATTAAAAGGGAGCTTGGCAGAGTACTGCAGCTGAGGGTGGATAACCCGTACCGCTTATTTGCAGGGGTGGGCGTGAGTCAAGAATTGGGATCAAAAACCATTTAAAGGATACTTGTGAAATTCACGGTGCATCTCAAACTCTGCGGTACGGTGTGAAGGGCGTTTCAGCAGCTGGTGGTTCACGCCCGGTTTTAGCTTCGCGAAGTTCATGCAGAAGAAGAATTACATCTTTTGGATGTAATTATTTCTTGAGCTGGTGAGACACCTTCTGAGTCCAGCTGACTGTAAAATACAGAGCTAGCCTCACTTTGCAGCACCCTTTCTCACTGGTGCTCACACAGTTATAAATACAAGTTACTGGTCGGTCTCTCGTTAAATACTTACTTTCCTGGGCTCTGTAATTTGAGAAATGCAAATAATTCAGCTGTCAACCTGTCTGTGCAACTTGGGTTCTATGTTTTCCTTCAGCATTGCGTTTTAAACTAGATTTCAAAGTGCTTTTATGTCTGTCTCTTCAAAAGAAAAAAAAGACCTAATTTTTGTTGATATGCAAATATTGCTAAGTGTAATTTTTTGATGAGCTTAGCCTATTCAGCTTAATTGTATTGTTTACATTTCCAAACCACTTTTTATAAATTAAAAAAAAAGTTCATCTGCACAAATAACTGTGTTTAAATATCTGGATCTGAGGTTATGCACCAAATTTGACTTGAAATGATTCCCATTTTCCCCCCCAAACGGTAACGTTGTGCTGCCCTGTCTGTGGCAGCCGTACCTGCTATTGCAGGCAGTCACCGAAACAATTGTTGCCGGCACTTGGCACGGTCCCCGTTGCTCCTTGCTGAAGCCAAAGCACACTTTATCCACTCAGGCTGACATTAAGATCATTAAATAAATGAATGAATTGTCCTGTCACCCAGTTCCCATTCTGGCAGCTGAAGAACATGTGAATTTTATAGCCAGGACCTCTGTCCAGAATGTCTATTGAACGGCCTGAATGTCAGGAGTGGGAACAGTCAGCAGAAAGCTTTCTAGTAAAATGTGTGCCTTAATGAGAATTACGGTGTGGAGTGGTGTAAAAACCTGAATTACCGGACATCTGATCATCCGCCATGAGTGTTAATCAACCTGTGAAGGGCGCGTAGGAAGAAACCGGAGCACAGCGATGAAACAAGGGAGCAGGAGAGACCTGATGAGGGGTGGAGAGCTGTTTCTCCATTGGCAACGCAGGTCGGTCTTGCTGTTTGAAAGGAGTTTGTGGGGGGAAGAACGCAGCTCAGCCGAGAAGTGTTGAAAGCAGTGATAACTCTTGGTCTCCGTCGGGGAGTCTGAGGTCTTGCTGGTTGAGCCAAGATGCTAAAAGGGCACTGGGAGTTTGGAAGATCTCAGAGAACTCTGCTGAACTTCCACCTCCAGGAGGAGAAAGCTGGAAATACTTTCTCAGAGGAGAAGAGTTCACTCATCAGGCTCAGCTTGCTTTTTCTTTGGTCTAGCTCATCCACATTTTGATTATGTAGTGCTTGAAATGTTGTATTTGCTTAGGAATAGGGGACGTAAAAGATCTGTAGCATCCGTGCTTGCTGCAGGTGGGTCAAAAAAGTCTCTGAATGGCAAAGGCAAAAGGAGCAGCGTGCTTTGACCAAACGATTTGGTGAACCGTATAATTGCGTATCTGCAGGCTGCTTGCACTGCAGCCCCAAATAATAGCGGAGATGCTCTGCGCTAGGGATAACTTAAAATGTTTGGTTCGTTCCTGTTCTGAAGCGTGGCAAAACGTTTAAAGACCAAATTCAGTGCTTTCATACTGCAGTAAGTCTTCTCTTCCTCCCCTCCCCATACCTCAGGCTTTGTCTCGGTTATGGTTCATCCGATTGAAGGCTGCTAACCTAGCGCTGGTAACCAGTGCGCTCCTCGGTGCGTCCCTGTTCGTGTTTTGGCAGGTGATGTTGCTCATTGCCGTGGTGATGATGAAGGCCAAGCGGTTGGGTAATGTTTGTAGGTGCTAAAGTTCACCACCTCTGAAGGCCTGCTACAGTGATACCGCAGCTTGTGCGGTTTAAAATCAGCAAAATGGGGGTTTATGCCGATGGGGAGAGGAGCAGTCCTGCCTGCTGCAGTGCTCGGTGTGCCGTCTGTGCAAACAGTCCCCAGCAACCGGACGGCAGGGCCAGGTCCTGAGATTCCATTTTTTTTTCCATCTGGGATAGCACATCAGCTACATCTCCCCTGACTCCTACCCGCGTGCTGGCCCAGCTCTGGAGCGTTACTTCGGAGGCCGCTTTGCGCAGTAAGGAGAGGGATGTGTGCTTGGTAGTCTTCCTCCGTGGCCACGGGCGGCAGATGCCGCCTTCCCTCTGTGCTTTACCTCTGCGTTTGTGGCCTGGATTCAAGAGGCAGAGCTAATGGAAGTAAAACCAGCGTTTCTGTGAATGAGAAATGCTCTGAGGCTAATTTACTGCTCGTCTCCAGGCTCAGCTGGGATAAATAGATTGTTGCTATTACTTTTCCTTCAAGCGCCCTGTAGAGGTGTGTGTAAAGTACGCAACGGAGAGTCCTTACGAGGAAAAACTGATCGTGTGGAGGATGGGACCAAGGAGACCCAGAGCTCCCGTCCCTCTATGAACTCTGTTCTTTTGTGCAGCAGTGTAAGATCCTCGTGCTGCCTTCCCTAGCTGCCTGCTTTCTCAGGATTTCATTTTGCACGACATGGGATTTTAACTCGGGAGAAGTCATAAGCTCTGCATGTGGCAAAGAGGGTACTTAGGCTTTCATTTCATTTTGATAAACCACTGAAATAAAGATTATGGGGGGGGTAAATCACGAGGCGTTACAACACTGGGAGTTGAAATGAGCGTTAATGCTCTCGAGAAGTGTACTTGAGAAATTCATTGCCCGGCTGACGGAAGGACCATCGCTCTGGGTGACAACGCTGCTGTCACCGCGATGCTTCTTGACAGATTGACCGGCGGAGTATTGCATTTTCCCATGGAGTCACAGCATGAAGTATTAGAGACGCGGTAGGAAACGTGGCTGAGTGAATGAGACAGTGAACTACTAGGCTGTTTGATATTCATGCCTATCGTACTGAGAGAAAGCCTGCCTTGGAAATGTTCAGTTGCTGCTGTAGGGTCCCGAACCCCCGGGGTGCAAGCAGCAGCCGTCCCTTGTAGAGAGGAGGCACGCGTGGGCTGCAGCCCCGTCAGCTGTACGAGCTTATTTGTTGTTTTAGGGTACAAAGCTTGAGCAAAGTGGGCTGGGGGAGTTAACGGCCTGCACAGGAAGGTAAAAATAAGTCAGCTGTGTTTTAGTACATTACAGAAATGTAGATTCTTGGGTAAAAATTGCCATGAATGAGTGCTGTAGTACTTGTGTCTGTATTGGGAACATTTTTTTTTTTCCCCAGTCATGTAAGAACATGCCCACAGATGCAGATAATTGCTGGTGCTAGAGGGAAGCCGGAGATGTAAGGTTTTACTGTGTGAATTCAGTCTGAGGGAAGGTAGGCTGTAATACCCATGCGGACAGTTGTTCCAGGCTGTAAGCTCAATAAAGGCTGAGTAAAACCTTGGTAACCTTTCTCTGCGGTGAGATAGGTTTCCTCCTGGTCTGCCTCCCTCTGTGTGTCTTTTGAGTTATGTCATCTGGCCCTTCCTCTGATTGGACTTTAGTGTTCTTAACTGCTTATGTGTTTGCAGGATAAACTCGGTGGAGAAATAACTCTGTGTGTGTTAAGTAACTGTTCTGAAGAAAAAAAAAAACAACGAAACCCACAAAGCAACCAGTCCCAATCTCTGCTTGCTGGCGAGGTGGTTGGGAACAGAGGAGTTACTCTGCCAGCCCAGTGGATTGTCCGGTGTACGCTGTCCTCCCCAGGTGCACGGACGGCGGCTCCGCGCTTCCCAGCCCAGACCGCGGAGCGCGTTTATCAGGTTAGCTCACAGCAGCACACGGCAGCGGCTGAGCAGGTCGGAGCCCCTCTGCGAGCGCGCGCAGCGGGTAATGGGCCAGAAGCTGCTGTTTCAGCTGCTAATCAGGGGATAGAAGTGTGCTGAATTTGGGGATGTTTGTTTTCTTTGAAGTGTGATTCAGTTTGTGCGAGATACTGCGCTGCGAATTGTTTTAAGCTGAAGGATTGAAATACAGCGGTGTTTTACAATGGGTGTTCTATCAGCACATTTCACATTGCAGAATGTGAAAGGTCGGGGATGAGCATGGCTTTAGCTCTGCTCTCCTGTCTGTGGCATTGTATTAAAAATACTCCTTTTTCTGCCAGATGAGGTGTGTGCAGGGCCTGATGCACCCAAAGGTCTGGAGGACAGCTGAAGAGCTGTACCTGATAGTTGTGGAATAGACCAAAAGCCAGGATAACTTCAGAAAGGAGTGGGCTTGTCCGTGTCACTTGGCCAAGAGATCAAAACCCTCTTCTCCTGTGGCTGTCTCCCCCCGGCTGCTCCTGTGCGGTCTCCATCAGGCCAGCTTGCTTGCAGCCTTGCTTTGTGTGTTTTTACAGTGTTTACCAAGACACATGCTCAGTCTCAGTCTCGCGTAGCTGCCTTCAGGGTAAGACTACTCCTCTTAATTTTTTGCCCCCGTCAAAATCAAAATGCGATAAAGGAAAATACGGCTCTGACATTGCCTCACATCAGTTTGCCTGCGTCACCCTGGCTCTTCCTTAGCCACTGCTTGGGCCTTTTGGGGGTGTGATGTTTCTCTTTGAATGCTTACCTGCTCTTAAAGATTCCTGCTTTTTTTTCCCCCTTCCACCTTAGTTTGGTGAACGACGTAGTTTCTTCACGCTGAAGCCTCCTCCGCGTTCGCTGGAAGCGATGTTTCTGCCCACCTCTGAACTACCTCCCACCTGGGATGAGCATCTCCCATCTTCCCCGGTGATGGCTGCAGTTAGTTTCTTCGGTGGCCTCGCTTGATAAAGTGACCCAGGAAACTTTCCCAGCCCATCTCTTCTCCCAGTCCTTCTGTTCACCTCCATCTTTAGATGTTTTAAACAGGGATCACTTTACCAAAGCAGGTCAGGGAGGAATCGGATGGTTTTTAAATGGACAAACCGTGGGGGTGTGGTTAGCTTTGGTGGGGGTGGTTATCAGCTGGGGCAGAAACATCTCCAGCAAACAGCAGCTGGAGCAGTTTTTTGGCAGTGTCTTTACGTTCATCCTCTCTGGAGGGAGGTTTGCGGTGTGCAGAGTCGCCTCTGATGTGCGTGCTTGGGGGGCCTCGGGAGCTAGAATACCATTTTCCTGCTGAGCTGTTTCTTACGTGAATGTTTTTTAACACCAAATGCTTGGGAGCCAGAGGCTGGTCTAGAACAACTTTGTCATACAAAGCAGTGTTAAGATATCTCTCTCTTTCAGGTAATGGATTTTTTCCCCTTCTGTTGTATTTAATTGCAAAAAAAAAATGTGGTTAACGGTATCCAAAGGACTTTTTCCTTGCTGCACCATGCTGAGAAATGCCTTGTGCAAGATGCTTTCTTCTCTCTGAGCTTGGTTCATTTTTAGATGCTGAAGGGCATTTTGAGACTTCGTTTTAACTTCGTTTTACATCATGTTTATATGAAACAGACAAAAAAAGAAAATCCAATGTTTTGCCAAGTATTTTTGGAAAGGACAAGCTTTGTGGATAACCATTTTCATGTTCTACCTGCTCTTTGGTGTACTAAAGCTGTCCCCTACCCTGAAAAAAGGCTTTGAGAGATTAGTCTTCAAGTAGTCACTTGAGGCAGGTTGATTAAGAAATATACTTGATGTTAGATGTAATCAAGGTTTGAATAATGGAGTTAGAATTGACTGTCACTCCTGTAATCCAGTTATTTTTAGATCGGGATCAGGATGTGCCACTCCCCGAGTTGTCTATACCGTTGCTCTGAAGGCAGACGGATCGCAGTGCCGTTCGACAGAGTGGATCTCATCCGGTTTTGCACTTGCTGCTTCATCCCGTTAACGCCTCCCCTGTTAAATGTCTTGTGCCAAAACCTGGCAATTCGGAGCAAAGGAATTTCAGTGCTGCACTGAGGGTTGCTACCCAAAATACAGCTCAAATGCGTAATTAGAAACATCCTGGTGGTGTTGATGGTGGGACTGAGCTCCTTTCGTATTCAAGAAAAGTTTATTTAATCACCTTTTGGCTCTTGGATGTCTCGGAGGAAAAGCTAAAGGTGAGAACAAAACTGTTTCTTTGCGGTAGCTTTTTCTCTTCAGCTCAGGAAAATAGTAAGCTTTCTCTGGATTAAAGCCTAAACGATAACTGTGGACCAGGAAATGGCTGAGGCTGTTTGCCGTTCACTGCTGTTCGAGAAAAGCCCAATTGCAAAGGGATCGAGTAGAGGAAAGTGGGGCTGCTTGCATGAATCTGGATTATTTTGAAGGAATTCCTTACTTTGTTGACATGCCCTGGCTGCAGAGAGAATCAGGGCACCTGATCTGCTAAATTCCTCTTAACAACAGGGAAACTGCAGCAAAATCGTCTTTCCAGGGACTGGTAAGTGATTGTCCAGAAAGTAAAAATCAGCGGTACATGTGCCTGGTGAGCGCTCCACAAAACTGTCACTTTGGCTGTGTCTGGTAATAATATCAGCTTCCCCTTAGAGACCTTTGGTGTCGGCGTGGGCAGAAAAAGGCCAAAACTTGCCTGGAGTTCATCTCATGGTGCTTTCAAGCAAGGAGTTATTTAACCATAAGCTGGAATTTGACTTTTTTGTGCATTATTCCCAGACAGGGCTTGTCTTTGCTGTGCCAGGATGTCCGCTCGTAGGTTTTGGTTTGTGAGCTGTTACGTCAGCGTAACCACAGCGTGGGAGCAGTCACTGTGTGAAGTCGCCCATGAGACAGCTCAAGACAAGAGGCCTCAAGTGCTGCGTGTTTGAAGCTTTAGAAGGAGGTAGGATCAGAGGGCAGGCTCTCGTTTTCCCCATTCATGGGAAAATCGTTTGCAAGGTGGTTTTGGTGGTGCCAGGGGACAGGACAGTATTTTAAGATCATCCCAATCTCAGAGCTGGCACAGGCAGCTGCAAAATGTGATTGGGTTGAATCAGTGAACTGATTACAATCTCTGTACCGAAAACGTGCGCAGTCCCCTTTGCAAATTGCGCTCAGTAAAGACAAGGAACATAAAAACAGGAAACCTTTACCAACGGTACTTTGAAGAGACTCGTTTGGTTGACGCATCTTTTGGTCGCATTGCTTGTCCCCTAAAACTTATTCGTATGCTGGGGTGTTGAGATCTGAAAGTAGCAGAGAGCCCAGCAGCTGGGACCTCAGTCTCCCTGACCTGTGGCATCTACACTTGTAGCTCCTTTACTGGCCTTAATAAACTTAACGAGGTTCACTTTCTGGCTTTTCTTGGTCTTAATTTTTTTCCCACATGAATATTCAGGTATAAGCAGCATCGCGTAGCTCTCATTTAGCTTGTAATAGTGTATGTGAGAACTTCTGCTTTTTTTTTTCTTTATTTGTTTTATTGAGTAACTTTTATTATAGATTGAAATGCCGGCATTTAGAAATCAAACATAATTGCATCTCAAAATGCATGTTGTCTTTGATCAGTCCTTCTGGACTGTACAGGGCAGAATTAAGTAGAACAAATATTTACATCTCGATTTACCTGAAAACGGAGCGTACTTTCCTGCAGACGTTGCTGATGTTCTCCTATCTACGGTGGTAACATTAAAGCCGTGGAATCAAGAGTTTTCATTTAAGTTTCTGCTGTGTTCAGGAATATAAATAAATAAAACTTGCCCTGCTGTGTTTTATTTTTAACCATCAACGCAGCAGTCTCTAAGTTACCGTTAGGAAGGTGAAAGAGAGTTCCCTGTCCATATACCATCTCTGTTTGCATTGCTGGAGCTGCAAAGTGAAGCCCAAGTCATCGCCAGTCAAAAACAGTGTTTTGTGGACTGCGTTTCTTTGCTTCTTCCCTGTTCCTGCATTTCTTTAGACTTTGGTTTCAAGCGTGCGTATTGTAGCAGCTACTCCCTTCGCCAGAGGTTCAAGTGCACACAGAATCACCTGAATTTACGCCAGGTAACTTTTTTTTGGTGCTCTTTATGCTTCTTTATTCTTTCTCATGGCCTTTGAGGGTGTTTTGGTAATTGGACAGTTGGACCTGAGAGCATGTAGCACCCTGCCATTAAAAAAAAAAAGGAAAAAAAAAAAAAAAAAGTGATGATACAAGAGCGTGCTGTAAAGTCCCACTTCTGCATGGGCACAGATATTCTGCTGTTCGCAGCGCCAGCGGGTTTTGTTTTTTAAGTTCCTCTTCCCCGCTTTACGAGCCGCCTGCGTGACGCTGCTGTTCCCCCACCTGCGAAGGAACAAAGGAGGCAAAACATTCCTGCGGCGGGGAGGGGCGAGCGGCAGGAGCGCGTGTGCGTTTCCAACGCCTCTTTGTGCTGCGAGGTGCGTGTTCCGATACGGCTCCGGCTGCGGCGCGTTGTGTGCTGGTCCGTTGGAGAGGATTCTCCCTCCGGAGGCGTGCGGGATGCCTGAAGAGCGGTAACTTTTTGCACAGCTGGCTGTTTTTAATGAGAGCTTCCACCATTTTCCAATGGAGCAGCAGATCAGCACTTCTGAAAAGGTCTTTATCTTAATGGTTAAGAACGGGAGCCCTTTCTGTGTTGAAAAACCTGAAAGGAAATAGCATCCTGTGCGTACTGTGGCTTTATGTGTATATATATAATGGGCTATCAATCAAATTTAATTAAAACTGTGGCAACGCTGGAGTTTTACTCCCTTTTAGTTCAACTACAACACAGGGGGGAAAAGGTTTTTGTCTTTACAAGCTGTTCTTGCAAAAGTTATTGCTCTGATTGCAATTAAGAAGCTCTTGTTTTTAAGGCAAACAAATTAATTTGCTTCTTTTTATAAAGAAATTTCTTGCCCCTTGGCCTACTCTAGAAATAGATGCGCAGTCCCTGAAAGTGAAGTGCTTAAAAGCAGCAGAACGAGGTAGCATGTGTGATGGTGCAGAAAGAGAGGAGCAGAGGTGCAGAAAGCGTGGTTATCTAAAGTAAGGCTGCTGCAGGACCGCGGAGCCTGCGCGCTCGGGATTCCTGTGAGCAAATCTGTGCGAACCGTGCCAGAGCTCCCTCTTCTATCGTCGGTTCATTTGGCGATTGCCGTGCTGTCCCTCGCATCCTCTGGCTAGAAGAATACATGTTAAAGGGATGGAACTACGGAATATGCAATGTTTTTTCTCACTAAAGCCTTTCCTTTGTGTGATCATGTGCAACGCTGTTCGCAGCGGTCCTGCCAGCATCAAAATCTTGGCTCTGCAGTGGTCAAGACTTCAGAAGCAGGGAGAGTTCAAACCTTGCTCCTTGGCCGTAGGCTTCGGCGTGCAGTGAGTGGCGGCAGTTCCCTGGCAGTGTTCAAGAGGCGGCTTGATGAGGAGCTACAAGATATGGTTTAGTAGCTCTGGAAGCAATGGTGGTGGGAAGATGGGTGGACTAGATGATCTCATAGGTCCCATCCAACCATGTGATTCTGTGATTCTATGAGTGCCCGCTTCGGGAGAGGAGCAAGCCTAGACATACGTGCATTCCCGCTCCTGTTTTTTACAGAGAGTACTTTTGTTCCTTGGGACGTGCGGTTTGCAAGAAGGTCCTGAAGGTACATGATGGCCACATCTTAAACCACGTGGAGGGTCCAGCCTCATGGACGTGTGAGAACGCACTCGTGGTGCTTGCGGCTGCGTGGATGAGGAGCTTGCACGCACCCATGTTTCAACATGTAGGAGAAGAAATATCCCCCAGCAAGTGTCGGTACGTTCAAGGGAGCGCTCGCCTTCATCGTGCTGCGTTTCGAACTGATGGTCGTGTGCGTCCGTGTTAAATGGCACACCAGTGTCAGCTGGGACTCTCCTCCTTTGGCCTTTTCTAGGTATTTTGGTTAGCTACTGAGCTCTGCTGAGTTTTTACAGTAACACTAAGAAAACCAGGAGGGAGGTGTTGGTTTCATTTGGTGAAATTGGTGTTAAATTTATTTTCTGTTGACCTGTGGAAGGGTGGCATGCTGTGTAGCGTGTCGGGTAATTATATTGACATGAAGAGCAGGTCTCTAAATGTAAGGGACCCGGAGAAGGAACACAAACATTTCCTCAGTACCAGGAGAGGAACAATAGCTCGTTGTTGGGAGGAAGGGATTGCAGAACAGCAAGCAGACTTTCAGAAATGAGGGGTTTATTTTCTATAGCTTACTATTTATGTTGCACTGGGAGGCTCTTTGGGAACTGGATGTCCAGTTCCTGGAATGTGTGTGTCCCCTGGTTAAGGAAGGTTGGGCGTGAGCAGAGCGTGTCCTCTCAGTCGGCGTTTGTTCGTAGACAATGCCCGGGTTACGGGCCGCTCGGAAAGCGACTCTGCGCTCATGCGAGAGCCCCCTCTCTCTCCCTGCCTCGCAGCTTGGCAGCTGAGGAGACGTCCCCTAAAGAGACAGGACTCTTCTTCCTCCCACCCTCACTTTCTTTCTGCTATATATCGGGCCGCTGAATAGGCTCGCATTGACCAGAGAGACAAAGAAGTCTTTCAGGCTCTAGCTTTAGCCGCAGCCAGTGTGCTGTGGGCTTTTGTTAATACTTTCAGTCCCCCCTTTCTCTTTCGGCAGCCCTCACTCATTGTTAATACATTTCAGGAGCAGCACTGATATTTCTGCATTCACGTTGTTTGCTCAGTTTGCAGGAAAAGTTGCAAAAAGCTGGGGAGAGAACGCGTTTGCCTCTTACGTTCTGCGCAGAGGATTTTCTTTCATGCCTTCAGCAGGGAGAAGCGGATCGTGTAAACAGATCCTGGCAAATCCTCGCCCGAGCGGAACGTGGCTGTGCAGCGTTACCGCCTGCGCGGGCTGCGTGCGCGCGGAGACTAAATGGCTCGTTCCAGTGCTTGGGAATACTAAATGGCTTTCCCCCGCCCCGGCTGGATTAGTCTCTGTGTTGTCCTGTTTCATTTTGTTATTACATTAGCCAGCTAGAGATGTGAGCTCGTATTGAAACAGCTGTTTCTGCTGAGTGGCACTGTGGAGCTGGAGAGTATTGTTCAGCACTTGTAAACTCATTCAGCGTCGGCCTACGCCGCCTTTATTTTGTGGGTGGATGTGCAGGGGGTTTCCTCCTACCGACAGGAAAGCTACTTTCCCAATTCTGCCTTAGTAAATCTGAAAGCTACTGGTAGGTGCTCTCTAATAGTTCTGAAACATCAGTATGGGAATTAATTCCCGGAAATAAAATGGATGGAAAGTGCTGGTGCGTGGCAGGCACACAGAAAAGAAATGTAAATGCTGCCAGGAGTAAGAGTTGAGGTGGAGTGATTGCTTCTTTTGGTGAAGTGCAGACAGTCATTTTGGGGGCCCCGAAATCAAGGGTGCTGTTGGGTGAAGCTGGGAGCACGGGGCAGTGATGAACTTGATTGTGCGGATGAGGTGGTGTCAGCAGTACTGTCACCATCGAGAGGTGACCACAGAGACTGCCCTAGACTTCCAAGCACCACGGTGCATCTTTTTTTTTCCAGAAATAGTTGTGTTTTCAGCACTCTAAACCCATTTTTAACAGCATGTGAGGCTGAGTTGTCTTCGGGTAGCATCTCCTCGACTAGAGCGTGAGTTGTGGCGTTCAGAGGAATAAGTGAGGCTGTATTTCTGCACCTTTTAGAGGTAACGTAACACTCTTGTGAATGTGTGACAGCAGGGAGAAAAACGGCGTTCAGAGCCGTGGAGGGGCTTGAGCAAGTGGCAGAAGAAATACTTGTCAGGAGAGCATGACTTTTTTTTTTTCCCCTTATGGAGAATGACTTAAACTTTTTAATAGATGGGTGCTGAGCACACAGTTTCACGCTGGAAAAAGTACCCCCAGACGCGACGGTTCATTGCTCCCCACCAGCCATCTCGTGCCTCGCAGCTGGGAAAGCGCGATTGCCTACCTTGCCCGATGAGAAAGTACCCATGTGTGCATATGCTTTTTTTTTTTTTTAAGGGCTCAAAGCCTTTATGATCTGTAGTCTTTTAATAAATTCAGCCAACTTCAGACAGATCCGGCGGTACGAGGATGTCAGGTAGGAGAATGTGCGTAGGCTGGTGTTTCTGTGCCGCCTGTCTGGAGGGGCATGGATCTGCCTGCAGGACACTCGATCATTTTGAGCGTGTATTTTTCAGTGATGCTTTACTGTGACAGTTTTGGTAGCATTTGCTAAGTAAGTGTGTACCTACATAGGCAAAATAGGAATCTGTGCTTCTCCTCTCATCTCCTGCCTCTTGATGCTTCCCCATTAAATGGGATACAACAAGTTTTGAAGTACTTTGGAGATCACTCAATAAAACATGGATCTGGTTCCTGGTGTTGCTCTCGGGGAGGAAACTCTCCATCATCTCAAATCTAGCACCATAGTTAAAGACCTCCTCCGCTGTGTGACCAGTAAAAAAATGTAATATTTCATTAATTACTCAGAATGTGTTACTTTAGTCAGGGAAAACATCACGACTGGTTGGCCACACAACGTGAACACTCCTCATGCCTTGGTAAGCGTCGTCTTAATTCTGTTATTTTTGTCAGAGAGTCTGGTTCTAGTTTTTTTTTTTTTTGGGGGGGGTTAGCTTTTTAAGTAAACACCTGGGGTAAAATCGCTGTGTGGCAGCGTAGCCCAACAGGGGGAGTCTGAACTTTAAATAAAGCCGTGTCTTGAATTCCTTCCCGTTTCCTGTACAAAGAGATGAGCCCTGCTGCGTGGCTGCAAGGCTGATAAATTTAGGCTCTTGTGAATCAGAGGGGGAAATGAGTTTGAAGGCCTAGGGGCCTTCGCTTTACTTGAAAAGTAAGGGATGTGTCTGAGACAACACGTAAATTGTCCTTTCTACTAATACTTTTTTTTTTAAATTTATGCCCAAACTCTGCCAACAAAGTAAAAACCTGTGGTTCTCGTTGTGCCTTCAGTGGGTGAAGTTGTGTGGCTGCCCCACCACCTCGTCCCAGAGGATCTGGGCCTTGGGACGGAACCCAGTCTGCTGGAGTTTTGCATGCTTAGCCCTAATCAAAGCACTTCGGCATCACTTGCTGCAAAAAGCCACCCGATCACTTCATTACGGCAGCTGAAAGAAAGTGGGATTTCTGAGTTGCTCAGCTTGGTTTTCTTTCTTTTGAGGAGCAGGGAAATCTGCTATCTTCCTCTGCAAGCCTTTCTGGAAGGTTTGTTGTAATAAAAATCTTGGGTTTAAGAACCTTGGCGTACGTTTTGACCTTGGGTGCCCTTTTTACTGCTCTTCTTTTCCTGTCTGATGTCTGAGCACCGCATATTTGTGGTGATTTCCACAGGCATGTGTTGTGCTCAGACAGATGTGGCTGTGCTTCCAGACTTAAAACGCCGGCTCTCGGACTCAGTTTTGATTAGTTTTGAGTAGAGAGATTTTTTTTTTTTTTTTTTTTTTTTTTACAATGCAGAACCATCAGCCTGGGACTTTCAAATCGGTTAATTAATTATTGGGAGCATTGTCGGAGCACGGAGATGGAAGCAGCTCTGGGATGGCTGGAGGGGGATTGATGTAGGCAGGTTAGGAAGGGTCTTGACCAAATTTGTGTGGTATCTTGACCCTCTAACCTATACCAGCGACAGCCCTGCCAGACAAGGGAGGGCACGATCCCTCTCCTAGTCCCTTAAGCCTTTCCCACTCCGAAAACGTAAAACCCAATTGCATGCGTGTTAACCCTAGCTTAGCTGAACTGGCCGACGCGCCCGTGGAGCGCCTCGCGCGCGGCAGAATCCAGCATGTTAAATGTTTGCCTGACGCGGTGATTAAAAACTGCCTGCAGCTGCTGAAGCTGGGTCAATAGTCACCTTCCTATTTGGGCTGATACTGGAGAAAGCTTTTCTGTTTCCCCGACACAGCGCGAGTGCAGGGCGCAGGAGATGAGTCAGAAAATGACAGAACGAGCTGCTGCCCTTGTTTGATCGGTGGGCTGCTACTAAGAATGGCTGGATTTGCACCCAACTGCTGGAGTAGCCCCATGGGTTTTCAAATGGTTGAAAGAATTTGAGCAGCTCTCCTTTTTGAGGTCCTCCTATCCTCTTCCTTACTTTCCCCTCCTGTCTGTTTTCAGCTCCAGCGCTTCTGCTGGGAAATAAATATAAACTTGCTAGCTTTTTCTCATCCTCTTAGTAACTGTAGTAGTACTGCTTTTCCTGCAAACTCTTCTGTCTTGAGGTGTCTGTCTTCTTGAGGTCTGTTACATTGAGGCTTTTTTTCCCTTTGAAAATTTGAACCTGCTTGGAAATAGGTATGTGGAGACTCATTCTGTAGGGATGTAGATGGTTTGGCACAACCCCATGCTAAAATCAGTGCCGGGGGGCAAAATTCAGGTGCTTGAGGAGAACCTGGCACCGCTGTTTGCTCCTTTTACTAAGTAGTTATTGAATTTCTAAAGCTTTTTGGGGGGGGGATGAGAACCCAAAATTTCTCTTCTCTCTTCCCAAATGTGATAAATGCCCATTTCTTATGCTCCACCATCATCCACATCTCTCCAAAGAAAGCCAGTCAGCTGTCCCGGCTCAGAGGAGGTGTTGAAGCTCTCGTGTCCCGGAAGCTGTCGCAGGCTGTGTCGTGAGCCGGTTAATTCGGGGACTGGTGAGGCCCCGAAAACATGAGAGGAAGGCAGGGTCTTGGGCAGACAGCTTTTCTGAGCTCTCCCCCACTGGCTGGCGTGGATGAGCGGAGATGTTGTTCGCGCCCGCCTCATCGTTCACCATGCAAAACGCGTAAGCGCCGGGCTCAGAGCTGGATCCCTTCATCTGGGCAGCAAGGCCTCGCAGCACGCCGCGTGGCTGCAGCTCCCTCCATCTTCGTGCTTCACCCTTAGAGGCCGAGCCGTTAAGAACCATCGGGCTTTGATGTCTTAAGGTAGGACATGAAGGCTGACCCGGGGATGCTCCGCTCCGGTATGGAGACAGCGGCGTGCCTGGCGGTGTTCAGCCCAGCCTGTGTTGCTTGGTTCATGATGGAAGAGCTGAAATTTAAACGGAACAAACGTAGCTGCTGGTTCAGCTTGCGTTTCAAACCTTGTTTCTCAAGGCTGTGACAGTTTTGGGAAGTTAGAAAACGCCTTGTTCCTCCCGCTTTGTCTCTGGGAGGTTGGAGAGGAGATGTGCCACAGTTCAGCTGCACTTGAAAATAATAACATAAGGTTGGGGGGATGCTGTCGGTCGCTGTGCTTCAGGGGCTGGCTTGAAATGGAGGAGATGTCCTCTCGTCCCATGGTGAGGCCAGGTGAGACCTCGGCTCTTGTGTGAATCATCTGGGGTCAGAGGCAGACACGCGTAATAACTGAGTAACTGGACACACGTCATATCTGAGTAACTCTTACGCAGTCTGTTCTGAGCTCATCAACCGCTTTCTACGCTGTTAAAAGACGTCGTGAAACAGCAGCTCTGTGCTGGAATCAAGTGCTGTTCCAGTGACGTCCCCGAAGGGGATTAACACCACTGGAGGAACAAATGGGATTATTATTATTATTAACTTTAAGGAGTATAGGAGCACCTCTCCTTCTGCAGCAAGAGTATGGTAGACCCAAAAGCAGTAAAAACGTGCAAAAGCTGATTGTTCAGTATGTATTTCACTGACTCCTTAAAACGTAAACGCCGGGTAAAGTAACATGAAATTAAAACAATCAGAGTGGAAGTTGGAGTGTATCCATAATAAAACTAAAGCTCTGCAGTAATATTTAATAGGAGCTGCATGGCAAAATGTTACCTTCTTTTGCTTAGCCCTGTCCTGCAGCCTTTATGTTTCTTTTTCCCCTTGGCCGACGTCCCCGTCTCTGTGCCTGTTGTGCAGTAAGTGGCCTGGCTGCGCGTGTTTCCATGTCCCGGCACATCTCAAGTTCCCGTCACCGCTCGGAGGGTCCTAAGGAGCGCTCATGTTTTTCCATTCCAGAGCACCTGCCTCCCTGAAGGGCCCGGAGAGCTGCGCTGACTCCTTTCCTCCGTTCCCTGGCTTTGCAGTTAGGAAACCCTCCGTGGGCTGGAGGGTTTTTTCCCTTGGAAGCAGCAATAACAGTCGAAGCTTGACTACCCCAGTCCTCCCAGCAAGGAAGCTGGGTCCTGAAGGGTTTTTCTGTTTGAGGACTGTTTTCTGTGCCACGACAGGGAATTTATCTTCTAGCAAAAGAGTAGAAAAACTCCCTCCTGTCTGTAGGATCATCTGTGGGTTGCCCTGAGGATTTGCTGGTGTAGGTATCAGCCAGTTTTTATACCCGTTGTCTTCCCCTGAGGTGCCGCAGCTCCCGCTACCCCGCCCTGTGGCAGAGAGGGTCCTTGAAGCAGCGACTGACGTGGCTCTGCTGTCGCGAGGTGGCGCGCAGCGTTGCGGGCTCGGCAGAGCGGCCAACTCCTGTTAACGTTGCATTTCACCCACCTGGCCGAGTGACCGCTTCTGCTTGGAAACAGCCTTCTCCATTCTTCATCTGTGCACAGATCCTCACTTTGCCCTAACCAAAGGGTTTTGGTTCCTGATTTTTTTTGAAAGGCCTTGTGTCCGTTCACCTTGACGCGTTAAGAAGCGTCTCTGAGCACGTTTGATGTAAGTCAGCTCCAATGGAACTGTCCATTTAAGCTAAAAAAGAAAAAACGAGGCCAAGTACTTCAGGCCATAGCAAGTTTGGTTAAATGAATCAGGATTCCGGGCCTGGAGGTCCTGCTGGGGATTTCCAGTTGGATTTCCCCTTCGGGAGCGCTGTGGTTGTGATCGGTGTACGTGGTGCGAGGGGGAGGAAAGGCGCTGTTGCAGAAAAGTGAAGCTGGCCTTGCAGAATACTTTCTCCTGGCAATATGCTCTTAAAATACGGAGGAACGCGTCACAAGATGTATACACCGTCACTTCTGGTTGTGTTTACACTATGGAGGGACATTGTGCTTCCTAGTTCCCTTAATTGGACAAGGAGCTTCTCCAGCAAACCTTGACCAGTGCTGGATGCCTGAGAAACCCGGTACAAGTCCACAGGTAGCCTGCGTGCTTTAGAAGCATTTGGATGCGGACGTAATTAAGGAAATTTGAAATCGCATGTGTTTACTGTAAATTATTCTATTGTTATCTATATTTTGAATTACTCCATTTACTGCCTGCGCGTGAAAAGTTGTGCGCAGCTTAGCTCAGCCAGGACATCCGTACGTTTTAATTCGCTGAGCGGGTCTCTGGAGAGCTTTGTTAGTTAGGCTGTTGATTTTGGAAAAATCTTTTCTCTTTTGTCTCGAGGAAAACTCAGTTGTGTCTGCAGAATCTTAAAGTTTTCAAACCCTTTGTCTGCAGCTCCTTAAAAACTGCTTTTTGAAACAGACTTAACCAACGTGCTTTAGATTAAATGCGAGATTCGCCTAGCCTCAAAGTACTTTGGGGTTTTTTTTGCGTTCTGATCGTTTGTTGGTAAAAATCGGGCGATGTGTTTGGGTTGGGATGTACAGGGGCGCGAGCCTGGCTGCGCCCGTCCTCAGCGCCGATCGCAGAAACTCGCACCGGGGTTAGGACACGGGTACCGCATTGCGCGTTAAACCGAGGTGCTCGTTAGTGACATTTGTACGGGCAGAACTGGTACCCGGGTGCTGCAGGGATTCCTCATTAGCCCCTGGTTTATTTTTTACAGGAGTGGTGGCCAGGACATAAACCCATCTCTTTTATTAGGCGTGGCAAACATCCGGATAGGACTTTGGTGAAATTGGATGCAAAGCTGAGTTGCTCTTTCTGTGAGCAGTGTTTAAGGAATATGTTTCAGAAGTACCTGGGGAGGTTAAGAGGGAGTCCGCTGGTAGCGGGTAGCGTAACTGCATTGGAAATGTATTTTCTTTACGCCGCTTTCTGATCCAGCCTCACTTTTCCTCACTTGAAAAGGAAAAGGCTCTGTGTGAGCTGCGCGGGTGAGAGCCGACCTCGGAACTCTTGGCCGGTGTTCAGACCCCTCGGTTGCCTAAGTGGTTATTACAGTTTGCGGTTCTTGTGCCATCAAATGACATTATTTGCTGAGAAAAATCTTAGTGCGCTGTAATCTTTTTGTTTGCTGTGGAAATAGAGAAGGATGGAGAGTGAGGATGAGAGAGAGCAATGGGAAGGGCAGGATGCTTTTCATCTTGAAGTATTATGGGAGATTATGGAATGAGAGCTCTTTGTGTGGACAGGGATGCAATAACTGTTAGAAAGCCACATGTGGTGCTTTGGGCATCCGTGAAAAATTGTTTAAAGTTAAATCTGCTTAAAAATCTACATCGCTCCATATTTTCGCTGTGCAACGTGGGGATACTTTAATTGTTCCTGAATTAAAGAGGCTTTCATATCTCCCCGTAAAACAGAGAGTCTTCAGTGTGGAGGTTCATAACGGTGATCTACATATCTGTGTGGGTGCGACCTCTCTAGCGATTGATGTGGTTACTTGCTACGAGGAGGACAGATGCCCGAAAATGCTTTTGCTGCTTGCACCAAGCCGGTGATCTTTGGCCCTGGTTCCTGCGGCTCTGACGAGGTGGTGGATGCCCCATCCCTGGAAACATTCCAGTTCAGGTTGGCCGGGGCTCTGAGCAACCTGATCTGGTTGGAGATGTCCCTGCTCCTTGCAGGGGGGTTGGACTGGGTGGCCTGGAAAGGTCCCTTCCACCCAACTGTTCTGTGATTCTATGATTCTAAGCTCCTGGTGTAATCGTCCCCCTGCTCTGCACAAGGAGCTTTGCCAGGAGGCTGCTCAACACCGGGAGCCATGCCGCGTGTGAGCGCTGGTGAGCTGCCCGTCGGCGCCGCAGGATCCTGGGCCTGAAAACTGGTTCCTGCCTCGAGGGACTTCTTCAGTTAATGAAGACGTGGGCCCGGTATCCGAGATAATACACCGTATCTTGCATAAATTTAGAAAAGAGCGCAGCCAATTTCACAAGCTGCTGTTAAATTATTCTTTCTCAAGCTGTGCCAGGTAACTTCACGCACCAAAGCAGCACAGGCTGGAGCTTTCTTAGCAAGGAGTTTTGGAGCAGACCTTCTCCAGTACCAGCTTGGCTTCCTTCTCTGAGGACCTCCATATGAAATCATCTGTACAACACGAAAGAGGAAGCTGTCTGGGTTAGGAGACCCATATGTCTGGCACTAGGGGTAATTTAAAAAAAAATCTTCTCCCTTGGTCATTTCCTCTTTTTGATACATCAGCACATTACATGTATGGTTATGTGGGAGATGAGCTTGTTGGCAGCCACAGGCGAGGTGCTGTTGATGCGCAGAAGTCTCAGATGGAGGAAGGCTAAATGACAATTATCCTCCTGGTTTACCTCTGCGGGGATGAAAAAGAGGACTTCACCCTTCTGTTTCCAGGTCCATTAAGTTAAAACCTTTTTTTTTTTTAGTATTTTTGCTAAAGAACTTCACTCAGTTGAGCGCAGATGTCCACCTCCTCCCTTCCTGTCCCTTTGAAGTCCTTGGATGGCTGGAGGTAACTGCCTGCGTAGAGCCATGTGCCCTGTAGCTTCCTGTGCCAGCTGGGAGTGGCTCATGTATTGAATTTTGAGACTGCGCTGCATCGATTTCAGTGGTGGATACCTTGATTTTAATTTTTTCCAGTGTTGACTGTTGTCTTTTAATTGTCGTGTCCATCAAAGAGATGCCCTCTGTGTAAATGAGTGCTCAGCGCTCCCCTTAGTATTGCTTTCCTGTAAATAATGGGGTAGGCAGCGTGGCGTTAATTCATCAGCACCCAGGCTAGACCTTGGCTGTGATCTGTCCTCGCTCCCTGTCCCCAGTGCAAGTAGGCTCCTTCCCAGAGCGCTTAATCCCTAAACCAGAAAACGGACAATCAAAAATTCCCCGGCATCGCCGCCTGCAGCTTGGCAGATAACACAGAAATGCAACTGGAACCGTGAGTAACCTTGTCTTACGTTCAAGTCCTCAAGCGTCGCTCCATAGCTTTCCAAACTCGCGCCTGCGCAGCTGCGCTGAAGCAGCTGTACAGCGCTGCTGGCGTTTCACCGCACGTGGTGGGGACAGACACACACCTTTGGTCTGGGGTCTGCAGAGGAACAGCCTGATCCCAAACATCCGCCGGGGCTTGGCTTGCCTGCAGCGGCTAGGGTTTGGTTTTTTTGGTTTTGGTTGGTTTTTTTTTTTTTTTTTTTAATGCTCCTGGGAGTGATTGTAGGGCTGCAGTTGCAGGGCTTGCACCCGCTCGGTAGCGCAGGATGCAGTTGTGTGCCGCAGGATGTGGCTCGTGCCCTTGCCACAGCGTCTTTCCAGAAGGGAGGCAAGAACCGGCGTGTTCGAGGTGGTATGTAAAACATCTCCGCAAGAGTCGGTGTGTTAATGAACTGATGGCACTGAAATGAATTACTAGTTGAAGAATTACAAGACTTCAAATCAGGTAGTACTGTAGAGAACAAATCTCACAGTGTTTCTCGCAGGAAATCTATTCTCAGATCAAGTGTCGTGTTTCCCACTTGTGGTTTTTTTTTTTCTTTTTTCTTTTTTTCTTTCTTTTTCTTGGTAAATACATGACAAGTTTTGTGTGTCTGTCCTAGGAGCTGCTGGCTCCTGTTGCCTTGAAGCTCACATGGCCCTTGTGGGTGTCTGCGTTCCTTGCCCATTTGCCCAGTAAGGGAGCACTGGCTGATCTCCTTCACCTAAACAGACCCCATTCCTCTCGGGAATAAGCTGCATCCTACCAAGATTTACCTCCCTGCTATCTTGCATGAAGGACAGAAATAATCTTAGAGGATCGCAGAGCTACTTGGGACTGCAGCTGGTGCGAACATGCCCGTTGCTTTGCTTGCTTTCATTCTCATCGCTTGCAAAATTCATCCTGGCCCCTCGGGGCCGTTGTGCCTGGCTCCAGCTCCGACGCAGGCTGCGGCAGTCTGGCAGAGGTGCGGAAGCAGATGAGGAAGCATTAACGAGCGCGGTGTGTACGCAGCTGAGCTTCATGCTATGACCAGTTCCTCCACTCCAATGCAAAAGAGGAAAAGCCACCGAGCAAGACACCGGCGTTCTGCCTCAGCTGAGAAAGGCACTGCTTTTTCTTTCAAAATGTTGATTTGTTTAAAATGGCTCAGGCAGGTGCTCTGATGGACGTAGTTTCAGGTTAGGATTGAAGAGCTGGACCTGTGAGCTGCAGCTGGAAGGGTGGATCTGCCGTCGCTGGGCTGTGTCTTCACGCTGGCTCCCTTGTCTGGGACGTAACGATCACATGAGTGTTTGGTGATTTAAATCAGCTCACGGAATCGGCCGAAAGCTTCACCCAGCTGAGAAAAAAAAATAGTTTTCTGTTGAATCACCAGTCTGAGCTGGGTCACCAAAGAGTCCCGTGATCGTTAGTCCTCACGGAAGGGAGGTGGCAGGAACGTGTGGGTGGTTTGGGGTGGCTGGCCACCATTCAGCAGCTGGGTCGCTTGAGGGATCCAGTGAAACCTGACTGGTGCTTGTGGTGTGGGGCAAGGGGAGCACCGTGCCCTCGGGGAGCACCGCTTTTGTTGTTTTCCCTTTTCCCAGGGATGCTGGCTCTACTCTGTGACCCGGAATTATTCCCGTTTGCCCCTGTAATTAACGGTGCTGCCAGGTTTCTGAGTGGCACTCCAGGGGAGGTGGAGTGCGAAGGGCACATCGTCCTTTAAACTGCAAGCCCCAGCACCTTGGGAGGCTCGGTGCCTTTCCCCCACCCGGCCACCCAGACATGGAGCGATGGAGGAGCTGCTGGACGTAGGACTCGGGCATTTTCCCTGCTGCTTCTGGTCCAGAGTTGTCCCTTGCACGGCAGAAGTGAGATGTACGTTGTAAGAGCCGTGTAAAATAGCAAGAGCCACTAACTTCAGTCACTTGTGCAATAAATTTTGCTGCTACAGAAGCTGATATTTTACTTGGACAGATAAGATTTATTTTATTTTATTTTTTTTTTTTTAATATTTGAAGGGCTGCCTTAAGCAAGGTGAGCTCTCTCGTTCTAGGTAGGCAGCCTGCGGGCTGACACTAGAGGTGGTTTCATTTTTGTCAGGGCCACAGAAATAAGAGTTTGGGTGACAGGGGAACTTCAGAGCTACGTCTCGTTTCAGAGAATGGCAGGGGTGTAATAGCTACATAAAATCTTCTAATTAAAAGAAGCAGCTGAGCTGTTTAGGCTTGTGAACTGCCACTAAAATGCTAATTACTTCAGAGTGTGAGAACGTCTGGAAGAGTTTTTTAATCAGAAATCATGAAGGCTTCTCCTGTTTGAATCAAGTTCTTGGCTCATATTGGTGTTGCTAATCCACAAACCGCTGACTGTCCAGCATTTCGGGGACAGGAGAGAAAGTGCAGATGTCTGGGTCGTCTTGGGGCACAGAAGGTGATTTTACAGCTGCTGCCAAACGACAAGAATAATTTGGGGAGAAATATCACTGTCTCTGGTCAACTGAAAGCCTATTATTTACCCAGTTTTGGTGACTTTTACGTTTTATATCTGTATTTGTAGCTTTCAAATTGTTAATTGGCAGTGTGTTCAAGTCTGCCAGTTAGCAGGGACAGCCTCCCAGGGTGATGAGTGCAAACGAAGGATGGCTTTTCTCTAATTGAGAAGGAAAAAACTGAAAGCTGTTGGTTATTACCTTCATCTTGCTGAGGTCCTTCCTCCCTCATGTGTTAAGCTGAGTGAGCTGATGCTTTCGAAATGGGTCATATGACTAGAGATGTGCATGGGTGTGGGGAACAGCATCTCCAACCCAAAGAAAACCCTTTCAGCCCCCACGATGGTCTTGGCTGTCTTACCTGGAATCACCTCGCAGCTCTGCAGCACAGCTGGAGGCAAAACTACTGCTTCCCAGTTCAGTGCCCTGTCTCCCCAGCTGTGCAGTGGGAGCTGGATCTGGAATATCTAGACTGTCTTCACGTCAGGTGGTGCCTCGGTTAAAGTCCTCTCGTGGCGTCCAGTCAGAGCATCACTTACGGTACGACGCAGCAATGCTTCAGCTTGTTTCCTCTCTGGGTGTACCTGCTCCTGCTTTCCCAGCCCCGTCGAGCTTCCACCTTTCGAATAAATCTTCCAAGGCTTTTATGATTTTGTCACACTCTGATGGCTGTCATGCTGTGAATTCAGTTACTGAAGGTTTAGACTGTTACCGTCTCTGACAGGAAAATTATTTCTTAAGGGGGATCTGCTTGCGTTCTCATTTGGGAGTGCTAGAAAAAAAAATCTGGAAAAACACATTTTTATGCAGTGATTTAAAGTTGTAATGATGTTTAGGATCACTGTGTTATGTTTAGGTCAGCCTCTGGGGTTAACACATCCCCGCAGCTTATGTCCTATGTGCTTAGGGAAACTACGGCAAGAGCATTCCGTGGTGCAGCCTCCCCATCTCCCTGTTCCGGCTTGGTCCTGTCCTTCAGGCTGACAGAGTTATTGACGTGGCTGGGTCACAAACAAAGCTGGGAAGAAAAGGTTCATTTTAATCCAAATCTACTCCCCGGTCTGGTTGACCGAGCAGCTGTGAATGGGCTCGCACTGGCATGGGGGCAAGCAGCCATGAGAAGCCAGGACCACCTCTTTGGCAGTGCCGCTGCCAGATGATGGCTTAATACAGGATCTCCTTGTCTCGTGTCCTCCTGCCTGCAGGCACCTGCTCTGTGGATTACACCTTCCTGACAGTAATTTTCCTGTGATGCCACCTGACTTCTCGTAGGTGCTATCTGCGACTTCCATTGCCCCGAGGAGCCTGGAGAGGCGTCTTGCCTGTCCTCCCTTTCAGGTTAGGAGCTGGCTTGGGGCAGCTCAGAGCATCCAGCCGTCGGAGTTGCTTTCTTTCCAAGTCGATTCCTGCTATGGAGGGAGCCTAGGGCTGGATTCAGATTTTGAAAGGTGAAATAAAAACTCCAAGAGGAGGAACTGAGTGTTAGAAAGTGAGAATTGAGAGTTCAGGTATGGAGTTGGTGTGTCCTAGGGAGAGGACGATTTAAAAGCCGATTTCCTTACCCATCCTCATCCCGGTGTTCATCTGGTAGCCTCTGGTTTCTTGACTCACAGACCTTTCGCAGTTGCCTGGCCTCCTGGACAGCTGGCAGTGGGTTCCCCAAGCACATAGCCCCGTTTTTGGTGGCAGGGTGAGGTACGCCTTACCCAGGTCACACGCACACCCAAAGTCATTTCTTCCCAGCACGTGGGCAGTGGTGGGGGACGCGCAGCTCCTGCCGAGCCAGCTCCGGGAGCCGTGGGCTCTCTTCCCTCTGTTTTTGTGCATGTATGAATCATCTGTAAAGGTGCGTGTAAGGACGCTTACAAATACGCTCTGACTGCTGTGACTGTTTGGAGGTGTTTTAGGAAATAAGGAAATCATGCCTTGATGTAGATCTTAAGGGGACAAACAAAACTCCAGGTTTGCCTTTAATACACAGCAGCACCACCTAAACTCATCGTTCCCACGCCTTGCTCGCTGTACTTGGGCGGAAAGCGAAGCGAAGTTTAATAATTGATGAGAGCAGCCCAGCCCCGCACCCCTGGCAGGTAAGAGCTGTAGCAATGCCATCTCATACCAAGAGATCCTTAGCCCAGGACTGCATGGCATTGTCCCAGCTTCCTGGCATCGCCTTGCTCAGGACTTCTGGGCTTTGTTTTTGAAGCTGGGTTGTTCAGAGCCGGCTGGGTGTGCGCAGCGCCGGCATAATGCATGTCTGCTCCCGATGCATGCGGTGTGTTCTGGAGTACAGGCTTCATCTGGCATCTCCTCGGGATTTGGCCCGCAATGATCTTCTGGAACTTACAGCAGACCCTCCAGAGCTCAGCCGGCTTCAGTGCTTGTCACTCTGCTGAGCCTTTCCACCACCTTCATATTTTGGGCTCTTTGTGAGGGCCCTTCACGGGGCTGTGGCTAGAGGGCCATGAGAAATGGCTCTGAGCAGTAGGAGCGGCGGCCGAGCAGAGCAGCACTGTGGGGCTGTTTTGAGTTCCTGCGTGCAGCCTGTTTTCTGCACTGTAACAGGAGTTTTAATTAACATGGACAAGTAAAATCCTAAATAACCTTCTGAAAATGAAATGGAATTTTAAGGCTCCATCGGTATATTCCCTGTGATGCTGTCACCTCTTTGGAAAGGCAATATCGTGGCTTTCCAGCTGAAGGAGGCTGAAATCTATTGACATTTCTTTCTCTTAGAAGAGTCCATATATTGTAAGAATAAAATACAAATAAAAAAAAAATATGGAAGTGGTTTCTGGAGGAAAGTGGACTACGAAGCTAAAACAAGTCTGCTAGTGAGGCGTTTTCTGTAACTGAGCAAGAGATGCGTTCCTGGCACGCTGTTCACCTTGCGTTACCTGTCACCTGAGCTGCCGCAGACGTGATCCAGGTGCTTTGTGGCTTATTTTTAATTTTTTTTAATTACTAATATTTCGCAGTTGGGTCCAAACCCGGATTTACCCTTATTCAGGCTGTGCTTTGAAAACCCACTCCCTGGAGATGCTGCGGTTAAAAATACGCAGAGGACAAAGTTCCCACTTACAGAAATCCTCAGTCCGTTGCTTCCAGACCCGTCCCCCCACCCACAACCACCACGCTTCGAGGAAAATCCCAGCAGGATTAGCGGGGTTTAGACACAGTTTCTCCGCCCCGCACAACCTTTCCAGGTTTAAGCTGAAAATAGGCGATTTGCCCTCATGCTTGGGTTGCAGTTGAAGACAGAGACGGAGTAACGAAATCAGGTTGCCCTCAGAAACGCTTTTGCATGGGTGAAATAAGGGATGGCGTGTTGTCGCGTTTGCCCCGGTGCGGTGTGTCGGCTGGCAGCCCCCCCCGATAGCTCGCTCCCCACGGCTTGCAGGCTGAACGAAACGTGTCAGGGTGAGGCGAGGGCTGGGATGATTTACGTGCTGGTGAGCTGTCTCCAGTTCTTTTTAATTTAGAGATGCAAAGCCAAGCCTGAGAGTAATGAGCTCGAGATAATTAGGTGTTGTCTGCAGGTGTAACTATTGCAGCTGCCTACAGCTGGTGCTCCTAATGGTGCTGATTTTTATTGGAAAGCATCATGGAATGAATGAGATGCTGGAAATACAGTTAATTTGCGACAAAGAGGTTTGGTTTTTGGTTTTTTTTTTTTTTCCTATTGTTATCTTCCCCTCTAACCCCTGGCTTCACTTTGCCCTTCCTGTTTGGCTTGGCTGTGGGACGTATCCGTCGTGAACTGGAGACTCAAAGGAGGCGATGGAGATAAGTAGCCAAGCGTTGTATGACACAGCGATGATGTCTGCTGTGCATCTTAGATTGTCGGAAGACCTGGTCTGATTTATCGTCGTTAGCGATTAGCCCGATGGGAAGTAGTGTCTCAAATTCCTGCCTCGGTGTTCAATGGGTTGTGAAGGCATGGCTAACACCAAAAACGCAGCGCGGTGTGTTACCTGCACACCGGGACAGTGAGCAAGGGAAAAAACACGCTGGAGAGTGGATGTACGTAGGAGGAAAGACTTGGAAATAGGTATTTTGTGGAATGGATGTTTTAAAAAAACACATAAATTGGAGGATTTGGAGATGTGCTGGGGTATAAATAGAACATGCGCTTCAAATGTGGCTGCTGCAGAGCAGCTTTAGCGCGTTGAGGCAGAAAGAAGGGCTAGGTTACGCGTCGGGTGTTGTGTGCGCCCCGGAGCGCGGCGGTGCAGTCGGACGTGTAAGCGTGAACGCCAGCGTCCGCAGATACAGAGCAGCGTTCACCGGAGCGCTTCCGAAACGTGGCGGGGCTCCCTCGCACAGGGCCGGGAGGAGAAATCGGAATAGCTGGAGGATGCTGGATCCCAGCAGCGGCGATGTCGGCGGAAGGAGAGGGAAATCACGCTTTTCAGTAAGCGTTTGAAGGTCACATTTTCCTTTCAAGCTGCGGTTTTCAGAGGAGCCTTGGAAAGCTTCTCTTCCGACAGCCTTTGAGGTTGGTCGGGATCTGTGTGCCCCTTTTCTTTTGAAAGCTCTCGTTGCTGCCCTCTTCCCATTCGGTTCAGTGCAAGCGCACATCGGCTGACGTGCTACGGCAGACAGAAGGGAAAGGGATTAATGGAATGTTTGGGATTAATGGAAAGCCAGGACTGGGATTAATTATACGTAATTAGGTAAAAAGCTTAAGGTGAATTTTGAGAAAAGTTTTATTATGGGGAGAGTAGTTATTTAGAGTATGGAATAAGCTGGGATAAGTAGCAAAAGCCTCGCTGCTTTAGATCTGGACAAAGCTTGGGAGGTGATCTGTTAACGAGGAGCGGTTAAACGGCAGGGCGATGGACGGGCCGTATCGCTTCCGATGCCGGCGGGGAGTTGGAGCGGAGCAGGGAGGGAGCGCTGCCACCCGTAACTCGGGACGGTAAGGGAGCCGGGGACGCTGTGGAGCACCAGCACGGTTACGTAGGTGTGTCTGTGGTGCAGCAGCAAAGATAAATACCTTGTGTAAGGTATTAGTTACAAGTGTAAAATAGCTCGTAAATGAGAGCTTAGAGAATTCGGTGTTCCTGTTTGGTACGCAGAATGACCTGACGGATGAAAAAGGCAGTTCACACAAACACTGCCTTGATCCGCTTAAAACGTACGTGTTTGACAACCAGCAGTGGGGTTGGGAACGCCGACTGCATGCGTTGCTCTAAGGAGCTTTGTATTAGGCCGTAAAATGTTGAAAGAAGCGTAATAACGGCTTTTGCCGTAAGATCCGTCTGGGTGTGCGCCGTTACAGAATCATAGAATCATAGAATCATAGAATGGTTAGAGTTGGAAGGGACCTTCAAAGGTCATCTAGTCCAACCCCCCTGCAAGAAGCAGGGACCTCCCTGACTAGATCAGGTTGCTCAGAGCC
>WHYT01014960.1:13145-43557 GCA_009806455.1 Tetrax tetrax | reverse complement strand
AGGGAGGGAGCGCTGCCGCCCGTAACTCGGGACGGTAAAGGAGCCGGGGACGCTGTGGAGCACCAGCACTGTTACGTAGGTGTGTCTGTGGTGCAGGAGCAAAGATAAATACCTTGTGTAAGGTATTAGTTACAAGTGTAAAATAGCTCGTAAATGGGAGCTTAGAGAATTCGGTGTTCCTGTTTGGTACGCAGAATGACCTGACGGATGAAAAAGGCAGTTCACACAAACACTGCCTTGATCCGCTTAAAACGTACGTGTTTGACAACCAGCAGTGGGGTTGGGAACGCCGACTGCATGCGTTGCTGTAAGGAGCTTTGTATTAGGCCGTAAAATGTTGAAAGAAGCGTAATAACGGCTTTTGCCGTAAGATCCGTCTGGGTGTGCGCCGTTACAGAAGGCGGTGAATCTTGGAGGTATGGTTCACGTCTGTGTACAGGAACAGGGGCACGATGGTGTGCGGCTCTGTTGCGTAGCCTGGTGATTTTAAACCATGACCCCCATTCTTGCCCCTTTACAAACACCTTTATTGCGTTCCTTTGTTTTTAAAACGTTTGACTAGCCAGAAGTACGTCCTTAATGTCGGAACCAAGCATTGGTGTGAGGCTGTCGTGGCTTTCCAGGGAATTTTCCCCTGCCCCTCTTAACTTTCACTGTATTTCTGAGGGCTCGTGCCAGCACAAATTTGGATTTATTTTTTCCCAGCCAAAACAACAATAAACACCAAACCCTGAAATAACGATCACCATTCGGTTTTGGCCTGTGGTAGGGTCAGTGCTCTGAATCGTACCTCATTTTGATATCTAATCGCGTAGTGCAAGACTTCTACCACAGAAGAAAACGAAAAGAAACTCACTGTGTTAGTGCAGGGGCACCAAAGCCCCCCCTCAACCAGCAAACCTGAACAAACCAAAAACCTCAGGATCACCCTCAACCGAACCGAGATCACGGCGAGGCTGGGAGCTGGTCCAGGCTGGGCCGCGTGCGGCTGTGGGGCTGGGACGTGCCGGGGGGCTGAGCAGCAGGTTGGCGTTTCGTTGGGTGCTTCTTCAGCCTCCAGACATTTTCCAGAGCTTGCCTATGAAGGGTGTAAGGTGCTAGATTCCCGTAAAACACTTGGAAAAGTGGAGATGACAGGGACACCGGGGAAAACCAGCGTGTGCTGTGTAATTAAGGGCTTGATTCCCGACAGACGCAGGGGGATCAGCTTGTGGTCGCAGGGGCAACATTAAGCCTGTTTTTTCCGAACTGTGGAGTTCTTTGCTTTGTAACTTGACTTTTTTTTTTTTCGTTGGATGAAGTTTGTTTGGTTGAAATAAGTATTTCAGCATGGAGAGAGTGGATGGCACTGTTTTGATCTTATATAGATATATTTTTTTTTTTTTTTCCCGTGTGACGTGTCACTGTTTTTGGGTTGTTTGTGGGTGTGTTTGTTTTTTGGTTTTTTTTTTTTAAAGGCTGAAGTTTGTTTTACCAGCTTTCCTTCCCCTGCCTTCTGACATGTGGCCTGTCAAAAGAGGAGTTTATTCTGAAGGGAAGATCGATTCCCAAAGTAGTTGCTAACTAAACGGCTTCGTGGTGATGCGTGGTGCTGCGTTTGGGGGGAGCGAGGGGAAAGCTGAGGGAAATGTTGCAAAATTTCTCACTGAAGAGTTTCGTGCTGTGATTTAATTCCCCTTCTCCAAAGCGCTGAAGCTTTCCAAGCTCTTCATACATGGCAATGCAGATTTCTAAAGCCCAGCGTGCCCTAGGTGAGTTTTTACCTCACCTGGTTTTGTTTGTACCCTGCGTAACCTTGCTGAGAGGAGCGCGGTGCTGCCTCCCTTCCCTTCTCCGCTGCGCGCACAGCACAAAAATTGCAGAAGCAGAGGGATTTGTGCAGCGTGGAGGCGCGTGGTCCGAGCCCCCGCCGCGGTGTCACCGAGACCCCCCGTTGCACTGCCTCTTTAAAACCACGAACGCGCTGCGAGAGAGCTCTGCTCCGACGGGAGAGGCAGGCAGGAGCTGAGAAGCCGTCCTCGCGTGGCACGACGCGGCCGTGGGCTTTGCCGCTGGACACAGGGAGAAGATGCGGCGCTTGAGCGCGGCTCGCTAACGGAGCTCTGCCAGGTAGGGTCGGGTGCGCCGGAGAAAAGGCTTCGCCCAGCGAGCGGGGGACGGTGGAGCCGCGGGAGACGGGGCGATGCTGGGGACGTTTCCGCAGGCTGCTGTGACTGGCGCAGCTTTCCCCTCTCAGCCTTTTAAACGAGCCCGTGCTGTTTCCCAAGCTGCTGAACGAGGTGCTGCTGCTGTTAGGATGCTCACCTCCTGCATTTTAATTGCCTATTAAATAGGGAAGAGGCTGGAGAGGAGAAACGCGCTCTTTTAGCAGCTCTCTCCCATCAAATACCTCCCTCCTCGGCAGGTTTTTTAAAAACGCCTTGCACAAAAAGCTGAAAGAAGTGCTTGAATGTGGACGTGGTGTCTCGCCCTTCTGTAGTCTGGCTTGATGGTTTTACCTTGGGTTTTTTCATACACAATTTTGGAACAAGCAGGGACCCGCGTGGGGATTATATAACCCTGGGGATAGCTGGGGGGGGATCGCTCTGTTTCTGGGCGGGGATAGCAGTCGCTCGCTCCGGCGTGATTTCTGTGCGCGCCCTCGGGTCCCCGCAGGTGTTCTCATTCCTGTGAGACGGTGCTTCCTCCGTACCGTAGCTGTGAGCGGAGAGAGAGGCCATCAGTGCGCGCTCGGGATAAAATGGTTGCTGAAAATGAGCCTAGGTGAGAAGCACAGTTTGAGGGGAAGATGAATCCATTTTGGAAGGAGATGTCACAGTGTTTTTTCTTTCCCTCTCCAATCTCGGAAGCGGGAACAGAGCAGAAAGCCCTGTAGGAATCCTTGCTGTAAGAGCTCGCTTTGCTGCCCGTTTTCAGGTTGTTCCTTGCACACAAGGAACACAAAAATCTTGCGGTATTTTGGTTTTGTAGCATGATGAGAGTGAGCAGCCAAATGTGATACACGGCGGGGGGGGGGATTTCTGCAAGAAAATCCTCCTGACTCTTATTTAACTCTGCGTTTGTCGGTGCCTCTGCATGCTCCAGCTGACGGGCAGCTCTGGGCTGGACTTTTTTTTTTTCTTTAATTGCTTTATGGAGAAGTTGCATATTCCCCTTTTCCTCAGAGCGTGGCTATGGCTGTCTGTTTAAAAGATCTCCTCCTCCCTTTAGAGAGAGTTCTGGTTTCAAGAAAAATTCTGTTCATTTCCAGCCGGCATTGCTGTCTTTGCCTGACCTCTCCCACCGGCTCTTTGATAGCTCCTGAAATTCCCCAGCTCGTAGTCACTGCTGCAGCCAGATGGGGACGAGGTGGAGCTCCCGTTGCATCTGTGCCTCCTTTTATTAACCTGGCAGAAGTACCTCACGTGGATTTTTAAATATCTATATCTATTTCCTGAGTTAATGAGCCCTAAACAGCAAGGAGGAGAATCCAGCGTCGGTGCTACCCGCTGGCTGCCATCCTTCTCCCGGTTTTTGGCGTGATGCTGCTGGAGGAGGGAGGGCTTTAACGAGTCTTTCCGCCCGGCGCAGGCGTGAGGAGCGCCGACTGTAGCTCCACTTTACTAACCTGCCGGCTGCAGACGTGGTTTCAGAGGTTCCCCTCTTCCTGCTCTTCTGCTGCATCGCCCACCTCGTCTTTCCTCCCTGCAGTGATGGAAGGATCTCCGAAAGCGGTGTGAGGTTTGGGTTTAGCTTTGCTTTTCCACCTCTCCTCCCCTCCCCGCCCTCCTGGATCCTTTCAGAGCACGGCTGCACGCTTGTGCAGCTGATGAGGGTGACGTGGGTGGCAGGGATGGAGGAGGAGGAGGGGAGGCACAGGATCCTCCTGAGTGGGATCTGAACGTGCCAGAATAGTAACATGAAAGAGCTGCCTGAATTATTCAGCATATCCTCATTTTCCTGGCGTTGGGGTTAATTAAGCGCTGCGATAGAGCCAGGTTGGATTATACTCAAACGCTTAAACTTGGCCGTGCGTGCTGGGGGCAGCGGGAGGGCGGCGTTTGTGCGGTTTGTGTTGCGTACCGGGTTGCTCTCCGGTACCGGCTCTCTGTGTGGTGGAAGATGATGGGCGCCCCAGAGGGTGGTTTGCCAGGATTCGGGGGGAGACGATGCTGCTGGGTGAGGTTCTGTTTCCCACCCACCTGCCGTGACCCATTCGCGTCCCGTGGCGGAGCCTCCTGTGCTGTCGCTCTTCACCCACTTCTAGGAAAAAAAACCCTCGTTAGTGAGAGTCTGCTGATGAACTTTGGCAGTCACCCTGGCTCGCCTCTCCTGAAGTAACAGCATCTGTCAGCCCAGGCTGGGCTCCTTTGGCAGCCGTGAGGGGACGGACGGTGGTGGCTTCTACGCGGGGGCAGGAGCAAGCCGCCGGAGGCTCGCGGTAGCCTTTCCACCAGCCCAGCTCTTCGCAGAGTCACTCTGTGGGTGCCAGAAGTTAGATGTTGGAAATAATCGCTTTCTCCAACCGCTATATGTCGTTAAGGCTTACTAGAATTTAAGGCATTTTTGTTGCTGTCAGTCTTGTGTCCAGGTGAAGTCCTTGGCAAAAAGCACTTTAAAAGTTTCTTTTTCATCTGATGAGAATCATCGCTTTCCAGAAGCGATCTTAAACGGTGACCCCAGACTCAGAAAATCCATCTGAACCGCTCATTCCTGTAGGCAGCTCTCCCTGGCTGCCAAAAGAGAGAGGTTACTCTGCTCAGAGAAGATTATTTTCTCCTGGCTTATATAAGTTCTAAAATAAGAAAATAAATCCCAACCTTCTCAAGGATGAAACGGTTTTTCCAAACTCGGGAACCATGCCCTTCGGAGCGGCGATTGCTGCAGTTAATTGTCAGGACTGCCTCGGGCTGGCAGTCCCGCTGTGACAGGGGCCGCAGCTCCAACCCTGTCCCTGCCCTCTCTCCGCTGGCAGATGGCGATGGGCGCGAGGGCAGGGTGCCGCCGCCGTCGCGCGCGGGAAATTTGTGAGTTTTCGTCCAGTCTTGTGGTGTATTTCTAATCCTCCTCTCCCAGATTTTGATTTAGTGTCAGCATTTTCCAAAACTTGGGAATGAATGTACAGTCCTCGGGATGAAGGCTAGGAGTGGCACCTGGACTCCGTTGAAGCCTGTGGCAGAACTTCCCTTTGCTGTGCTGAAGTCAGGATTGGACATCTAATTTTGTTGGTAAAAACCTCTTGATTTTGTCAAATCATACCGCTTACGGGTGAACTGACAGGTCTGCAAGTTTGAAGACAAGCCTCAGACCCTGAAAATAAACTCTTGCAGTCATTTAAAAAAAAAAAAGGGGGGGGGGCGAAAAAAAAAAAAAAAAAGGTGTAGGCAGAGTGGACACCGTCCTAGGAGCCAGCGGTGCGGATCCTCATCCTGGTTCTCTCAATCCGAGCCGGCCGTAGCGTCCTGTTTCACACCTGCCGGGTTTTATCTGGGACATCAGCGACACACAAAGGTGTGGTGGAGGTCAGGGGCGGTCTTTTCCGTGCGTAATCCTATAATGCAGGGTTTTGGTCACGTCTGTGGTTCACACAGCGAATATATAACCAAACGGGAAGTGTTTAGAACAATTTCTCACCTGCTTGGTGAGGACGGACCCTTTCAGCGATCTGTTTGGTGTGAAAAGAGCGCAGCGTTGTAGACGGCAAACGTGGTTCTGCTCTGCCTTGGGGCAGCAGCGTTTCTTCGGAGCTCAAACCTGCAGTGGAAAGAGGGGATTCTTGAAAGACCCAAACTACCCTAGGTTCAAAATTTAACTTGCCGAGTGGGTTTTTCATCATTTGAACAAAACCCAGAAGCGTTCTTATGATTTTATTTTTTTAAGCATCCGCTGTCATTTTAACACGAGGTCTGTGGTGCTGGCTTGTGTGTGAGAGACTTCGTCGGGCTGCTCTCGTTTTCCGAGGGACTTCGGCGTATACAGCGTGAACAGCAGAAAGGGAAAATCGGAGTGTGGCATTTAGGGGAAGAACTTCCTGTGAGTGGCTTTCTAATGACGGTGGGCGTCACGTATCGAGTAGGCGTGCGCTGGCCCTAAGGCCACAAGGTGTTAGCTAGGTCAGGGAGCTTTTTTCTTTTAAACACCTGCACCCACTTGTTTTATTTCACAGGTAAAATGCATTCTAGCTTGCTTGTTTGTTGCATAAAGTCTTTTCCCCCTTTTTTCCCCCCTGGATTCCCACAGTACCTTTCCAATTTAAGAAAACTTGCAGTTTGGCTCTAACGAGCCCTGCAGCAGCTCATGGACACTTCAGATCTATCTGGCAGCCCCTTTAGAAGCGTTTCGGTGAGTGGATGAGGAGAGGAGTTACTGGTTGGAGAGAGGCAAACAAGGAGACGGTTCTCCCGCGGTTCCTGCGTGGTTAGCAAAACAGGCGCTGCCTTTGTCAGGAGCGCCCTGCTGACCAGCACGGTTCGTGTCGCTGAACGCAAAGGGCTTGCGGGCTTGGTTTGTTTTTTTTTTTTCCCCTTACTCTTTAAAACAAAACGAGGTGGGGGATTCTCTTGCCCGGACGAAGGGTTTGTAGATGCTTGGGCGGTTCCTTTGCTTTCAGTTTCTCTTGCTGTTTGTTGGTGACGTCTGCCTTTTGAAGCCGCGCGTTGCTCCTCTCGTGGAAAACCTTGAAGGACCGTAGCTGCCTGGCGTGAGTGCTGTCTGTGTGTCTGCCCGAGCCTGGGAGGTGACCGGCTGCCGCGACGTGTTGGCTGCGCGCATCGCCCGAAACGCGGCCCCTCCTTCCGCGGCGCTTTCCTTAACTTGCTGTGTTGCAGAATCCCCCGAGGTCCCGTGCAGCAGCCCCTGGAAGAGCGGATCTTCACGCCGACCGTCTCCGCTGTGTACAGCACTGTGAGTATTTGGCCGGCGCCACCGCCGTCGCGTTGCTTTTGAAAGGAGCATGTTTTCCAAGCACAAGGAGACTGTATATAAACTGGACAATTAAAAAAAAAAAGCAACTTTTTTCCCTCTTAACATAAATGAAACTGGGTGAGGACCCTTTTTGTTGCATGTGAGTAGACAAACAAGAAATCTCGTGGACTCCTGGGTGGGTTCCTTGTTTGTGAAGTGCCTGTAGTTTTATTTAGCAGAGAGTGGGTTTTCCTAACGGAGTTCCACCAGCGTGAGCAGCTCTTTCCCACCTCCTGCGTTTGAAGACTGCTTTGTTGGAGTGGGTCAGTGGCTGCGCCTTTCTAACAGTTTCTCATTGAAAAACAATCGAGGAAAATTTGTTTTTCACACGAAACTTCCCATTATATAGAGGGAGAAATGTTTTGATGGTAGATTGAATACTTGAGGTGGGTGCTTTTGGCTTACTGTCCTGCAGATTTGTTTATAAATCCTGATTATTGAGGAAATTTAGCTTAGGAATAAAGCAGTGTTTACTTGTGAACATATGATAGCGTTTTCCTTTTACTCATTTCTTTTTTTTCAAATGGTAATAGCTGGAAGCCCGGCGTTATTTATAAGCTTTGCTAAGTCAGCACAGCCCTGGGAAAGTAATATTTTGCCTTTCTGGTGGGATAGTGCAAATATTTTTAGTGCCAAAACAACACTTTTAAGCTGCTCTTTTAATTATTTGGAAAAGAGGAAGAGAAGCTGTAAAAGGGAGAAATTCACTGTATTTTGTGCGGTAATACAGGCTCCGTATAGAAAAGCATGAGCTGCTGTGCAAGGTTTTCTCCTTTCCCCTGTTTGGGTGAACAGCTGGCGGAGGGGATGTCAGCTCAGGCTCCTCTCTGTGCGGAACGCGGCTCTGGGGCATCTTGGTTTTTTGGGCCGTGGAAAAGGGGTTCGCGGTCGCCTGTTCAACCAGGGAGCCCGCTGGCGAGTGATGCGAAGCCAAGCTTTGCGCAGGATGGAGGATATACCCCGTACAGCACTTAAAAACCACTTAAAAATATACAAAATCCCTTTTTTTTTTGGAAAAAAGGAGGTTATTTTTTTTCAATTCTTTCCCCCAAAGACATAATTCAGATGCCTGTGGGGAAAATATGACTGTAAAAATGTAAATCGGTGTAAAATCTAAAAGCAACTGTGAAGAATGACCTAAAATAGCTTTCCAGTGTGGAAAAACATCACTCCTTGGGATGTTACAGGAATAGACGCCAGGCCTGGGAGTATCTTGGTTCTAGGCTTTAGGAAAACACGAGTTTGAAAGAAAATCGCGTGTTTTAGGGAAAGGAGAGAAGTTTCTCAGCTAGGTTCCTTCTGAGCTTCTGTGTGAAGGTCTTGGCAGATTCCAGATTTCGAGCAGGTCCCAGAAACCATGAGTTACAATGGAAGAGGCTCGTGATTGGAGGTCCTTGACAAACTCATGCATCATCCATCTCTGGTTTATTACACGAGGAGCCGCTTTGTGTATTTAATAGATATTTTTTTTTAGTTTGATTTATATATATAATTTGTCTAGATTTTACAAAAGTCACCTGGTGCAGAGGTGTGGAAGAGAGCACCATCAGCACGCAGGGACTGCTTTTTGTTTCAACCTTGGATTTGCTCGGTCATCGTGTGTGGGTTTCCAGAAACTTTCAAATACGTGGGTTTTGGCGGAGGACGGCTGGTCTGGGTCAAGGGTTGTGGTCTGACACCGTCGCGCGGTGACGCTGAGCTGCCTCGGTGTTTTCCCCGTAGGTTACAGTACGTCACGCGTGGGGTGGGAGGGCAAATCGTCTGGGATACAGGCAACCCGCTGTTTTACTTAAATAAAGCTGACAAATAATTTGGTTATCCTTTCCGTGCCTTTCACAGGTATTATCAGGATCTCAGTTGCACATTCCTGAGCGTTTGTTTTTTTTTCCAGAACTATGTGCTGCTTGCCAAAAACGGGAATGAAAAATCATGTGGCTTCTGCTCTGAGCCTCAGTAATCTCCCTGAAATAAAACCAGAGGAACACGTTTTCCTGTAGAGCAGAGGTAGGGGGTGAGGAAGAGGCAGTGTGGTTTGTCAGATGGAATGAAGCTTGTCTGAGAACTTGGAGATGCTCAGAATTCCCAGCAAAACTTTGGTAGAACGTCGTTATCAAGGAAATCATACTGGTGTTAAGCACAGAAACACCTAACCTTGTCATCGTGGTTTGTTTTATAATGTAGAAAATGCTGATGTTTGGTAGGATGGATTTTTTTTTAAATAAATCCAGCAGTTAGAATTATTTTAAAGTCGGAAATAATTATTTCAGTGAACTCATCTTGGAATGATTTCCCCTCATCAGTCGTGGAGAGTGCTGTATCGTAAGATCTGCTTTTGGACGTCAACATTTGAGTTTCGTCCTGTGAGCGCATTCCTGCGTGGCCTTTCCTCATTCTCTGTACTGCAAGAAATGAGGGCGGTGACTGCTACATCTGCTGGAGGATCCCACGCCGGGGGGATCTGGACGGGGGAGCGGAGGGAAAATGAAATTCTGTTTCCGTTGTAAAATATTTCAAGGAAATATATTCAAATAAGCTTTTTGGCGTAGAGTTTGGGGGAAAGATGTTGACTTCTAACAGAAAGGGAACCGCACCGAAGATGACCTTCAATAGCAGAGGCCGCCCTGCGTGCCTGCACCCACAGCAACGGGGGCTGGTTTCGACGGAAGATGGGATTAATATGGAGGACCGATCAGAAGCAGATGTGCTCCTCAAATTCAGCGTGGGGCATGCGTTGGGAATCCAATGAGGAAAACGTGTTAATTCACATCCAGTTCTCCCACAAATAACCTTTTTTGGCCCATCACAGCGGGGGTTCGTAACTGCATCAGTAACACGCTGTGATCTCAGGCGCTGAAGCTTGGACCCAAAATACTTTGGGAGAAACTTCATGAGCTAAGGAACGGCGCTGACGGATTAGAAAGGCGTGTTGATGGGGCGTGCCAGTTTGGAGAGAAGTGCGTGTAAGGCGGGCGAGCGCAGCACGGCCAGAGCCAGCGTTGGTTTACGTTGTCTGTAATCGCAGTCTGGCTGCGTCCCTCTGCAGCAGACACCAGCTTTGTCATGTCATCCAGCTGAGTGCCAGCTGATGGCAAAGAAAGTAAAAGGAAGGTGAGGTGCTGGAGAACCTACTTGCCCAAAATTTTCAGTGGCTCCATCATTCACCTCTTTGGGTGCTCATTTTGGTGGCTTTTCTGCGACAAGGGGCCTGTTGGTGGGCCCCTGATGATTTCACACCCAGCAGAGGTCCTGTGATTCACCTTTGTGCCCTGCAAAGGGATCTTGCTGCAAGGAAGAGAGTCCTGTAGAAAAGAGATCAGGGAGGATTAGCCGCTCCCGCCACCCCGGACGTAAAGGAAGGATCTGGGTCAGGAGGCCGACCCCTTCCCTGCCCGACCGCGGCCCCGGCCGCTCAGCACGCGGGAGGGATGCTCAGCTCCCGGGATGCTCGCAGCGCTGCTCTGAAGCTGCGTGCACCGGCCTGAGCGAATAAATTGCATGCTGGAAGGAAAGGGGTTCTGTCCAAGTCGGAACTTTTTTTATTTTCTTTTTTTTTTTAAAGATTTGTTTGGGAAAAGAGCAATTATTAATGCTAAACTCTTGTCCCCGTAATGGAGGGATTTTTGTGGCATGCCCCATCCGATCCGATCTAACCTGAATGTTTCGTGGGCGCAACCGTGTATCTGGAGTTAGGTACTTGGAGTGGGAAGAATAACCTAAAATTTGGGAAAGATGCTAAAAACAAAAGCTTTGAGCTCAAAAGGAAAAGAGAGAATTCCAGCCTGAGTTTTATTTCATGATTCATTCATTATTTCCTTTAAAACACAGGCTTAAGGCTTCTGGAAAACTAAAGTTAGCCTCTTGCTACTGTTGCGGAAGGAAGGAAGCGATACCCTAGCAAATTGATTCGTAATTTTGTGTATCCGTTTTCAGGAGAATAATTTGATCTCTAGATATAAGAAGGATATTTGCTTCCATAGTAATCTCAGACCAAGTTCCTGTTCTGCAGAATCCCGTTTGATAAACAGAAACCCAAACCTCGGGCACTGAGAGGGCAGACATCCCGTAACAGAAGTGATGAGCTGGTAGAGTCTCTCCCTGCTTTATTTATTTTTATTTTTTTTTTAAATTAGTGGGTAAACTCACAAATTCAGCAGGTTTGTCTTCCTTTATCATCTGTTAACGTTCCAATCTGAGTCTGGCGTTTTGGTTTCTTTGTGAGTAACTCGTTGCAGGAGCCAGGATGAAGGCGCAGGAGTGCCTGCCTGCGTGGCCGTAGCCGGTGGGACAGGCGCTCTGGGCTTTCGCTTGCGCTGGAGGGGCCACTGGTGTCTTCTGTGGCCCGCGAAGCTGGGCTTGCCCACGGGTGGGTCAGTGGGAGACTCCCATCAGATCCTGAACAAGCGTGTTGTTGCTGGAGTATCAAGACAGTGTGATGTTGTGATCCATCTGTTGCCTTGATTCAGCTTTCAGCCACATTTTACTAGGTCCAGAGCTGTGTCGATGACGTGTCTACTGCGTGTCCCGCGGGCTGGCGCTGGCACAGCTGCACGGCTTTCCTTTCCATTTGGCTTCCAGATCTCTCACCCAATTCAGGCCAGCATTCCTTGCAGTCTTAGTTCACCTCCAGCCTAGGTTACTCGCGTGTTTTGATTTCTGAAGAGGGCTGTTGAACGCTCACGCTAGCCGGGACATTATTAGTACCTCGTCCCTTTTGTCAAATGTCCGTGTGGGCTTGGAGACCGGAGGATTTCGGATGGCTCTGGCCGCAGCTGGAATAGTGTCCGTGCTTGGAAGCACAGGGAGATAAAAGCCAGCAGCGTTTGAAGGACCGCAGCTCTTGCAGAAGAACCTCTTTTTCTCCACGAGAAGCAACACTCAAGGAGACACCGTGGTGATGAGTCCGCACTCACCCTACGGACGGGGCTGTTTATAGGAACGATTTCTTTGTCTTTGTGCTGCCTCTGCTTCCTCCTCCCCTCCCTTACCTGCATTCTTCAGTATCCATCGTGCTACATAGTCACGTCTAAGCACCGACTACGGCGCGGTTGGCACGACAAGTCTGTCAGGGTTGTCTTAGCAGTCGTGTAAGAGACTTTGATTTTCTTGGGGATGGGGCGTGGAAAGGTTTGTGAGCTCTCTGTAACACCGGTTTCGATTCAGCCCACTGAGGCTGTGTGCGCACACCTGCCAATCTAGGTCAGCCAAAAAAAAAAGGAAAAAAAAAAAAAGAGCTGATTCCCCTGAGGGGAAGGGAAGGATCCGGCTGGGGACTGAGGATGAGGTCTGAGTTGCCCCACCCGTTTCTCTGAGGAGCGCGAGGGTGCTGTAAATCTTCCCGCGGCCAGCGAGCCCGGGCTGTTTCCTGCTCTGCAGAAGTTACGGTCTCCAGCCGTCACGGTTCCGGTTGGCGCAGCTGTCTGAGCGGTTCAGGTGACGGAGCGACAGGCACCCACGTTGGAGTGCGATAGAACTAGGTGGGAAAAAGCAGAATTGCTTGGAAAGTCGTGAACTCTGTGACTTTTGCTCTCACACTCTGCTCTCTTGGAGCTTGGTGCTAATGCTCCGGTAAAGATCCAGAGCTGGGAATTTCCTTCTGCCTCCCGTGCCGGTGCTGGGGAGCACATAGTGTCGGTAAGGCCTGTAGCCAAGTGTGCTTTTCACAAAAATGTACAGGTCTGAGAGAAGGTCAGGGGAAGCGAGCGCTGGACTTGTCCACTACGTGCTTCAACCAAATGCACAAAAATTTAGTTGACTTGAATTGCTGGCGGTGTCACCCAGTGGTTGTGTGAGTCTTTCTTCCTTTGATTCTCCTCCTTTTTTATTTTTTTATTTTATTTTTTTTTACTATAGCAGCTATGTAGAGTATATTTAAAACACTCCATCATGGAAATAGTACAGCAGAGCAAATCTATTGCTGTGAATACATTTGACAGCATTTTGCGTGACGCGTTGGATGAGCGCGTTTCAGTAGAAGCTGAGGAGGGAGATAAGGGGACGCAAGAACTGCTGTGGTGTTTTATGCTTTGCTGGTGGCAGGCCCTTTGGATAGCATGGCCCCTGTGCAGTCCTTTTTTTTTCCTTTTTTGAGAGAAGCGTGCAGATTTTCCCCTTCCTTTGGTTCTGGGTCACTAGTTTGCGAAATGGCGGTGTTGGTTGGTACGGCTGATAGCGGGAAGATGCCGAGGTGCCAGGCCGGAAGCCAAAGGGATGTGGCACAGCGGGACCCCCGCGGTAAAGCTCGCCCGGTTCCTGCACGTTTCGACCAGTGACTCCAGCTGGTGCTCTTATTTTTTGATCCTTCCCCATTTTTCTGAATCGTATAAATCGTTAACTGACTCGTACAGTGTTTCACTTAGATAAATAGATATAAATTATTTTTTATGTCTCTATATGAAGATGCTGCTAACCGTTTTCTTAAAAAGACGACAGTACCTGTGCAGAGCGCATTACTAATACTGTGTTTTACTAACAGTTTATCTCCACACAGGTAACACAAGTAGCAAGACAACCGGGTCCTCCTGCCCCATCCCCTTACACTGCACATGAAATAAATAAGGGACACCCAAATCTCGCTGCAACGCCGCCGGGACATGCCTCGTCCCCTGGGCTCTCACAGGTAAGAGCTGGCACTGAGCGGCGCCTTCCCAGCCTCCCTCTTTGCCTCTTGTCCCATTCTCAGCTCTGCTGCTCAAAATTTGACATCGCTGTGACCGGTGTGTAAAACACAGTTCGTGAATAACGCCTTTATGCCGCTCGAACCGCGCGGCACGCGGGTTTATTAAACATCGGTTCATTGTTGATTCTGTAACGCAATCTAAAACGACTTGAAAAATTGTGGGAAATGCTCACTGACGAGGAATGTGCCTCACTGTGGGGTTAAGCCGCTTTGGGGCGTTTTCAGTGCCGTAGAAGCGCCCGATGCCCTCTGTTAGGGATTTTCCATTTCAAAGGTTTTGTACGGGACGCTGCGATTCCGTAATTCTCCTAAGGAGTGGGGCAGTAAAATGAGTTACACAAATGAACGCTAATAAAAGAAACGAGATAAAGGACTGGTGACCAAAAAAGTACAGCAGAGATAAATAGGAGTTATAATAAGAATGGAGAAGTAGCAGTTAGTAAGATATGTGGAATAAATTGGTCTTTTTGTAGTCTTTGTTAGATGAGGATTCTGCAGGGCTGCCGTGAGAGTGGAGAAGCTTATCTTGAAAAAGGAAGGGGCAAAAGAAACAGGTAATGGGACCCAGAGGGGAGATAAAAGATACAGGACTGGGGGAAGTGGGATGTGTAAAAGAGAGGGTTGACTCAGAGGAAAGCTTTGTTTCATTTGACTTATTTAATTTATCCTTGTTCAGTTAAAAGGACTAAAGTAGGAAGGGGTGAGCGGGTGGGCTGTGAAGGGCGGTTTCGTTCTGCAGAAGACGCGAAGTGGGGAGGCGGGATGGCGAGCTGAGGATGGGCTGGGAGCGGCCGTGGGCCGCGGCGCGGTGGCGGTGAGAGCCTCGAGCGTCTTGCAGCGCTGGGAGAAAGCGAGCTTTCCAGTCCTCCTGCCAGCCTCTTTAATTTGGGTGAAATATTAAACTGCAGCTGACCTTTTACACTAGGAGATGTGTGAAAACAAATAAGGTCGTGGAAGGAACACCTCACCTTAACGTTGCGCGTTCTGGATAAAACTTGGTGGGAAAATGGGAAACTTGTGGTCATGTTTGAAAATGTGCAACCGCTCGTCCTTCGTGGAGTGGGAGGTTAGAGGCCGAAGTGTCTGTTCAGGATCACAAGTAGCTTGCCGGCATTAGCGGTTTCGGAGCCGTTTCTTGCACTCTTGCTGCGTGGTTGTTGGAAATCAAGTCTCTGTTACGAGGCTGAGCCTCATATAACGGAGAACGCAGCAGCGTTGCAGAGCAAACCCAAAAATGTTGGCTGGCTTGCGTCACGTATGAAGAAATTCTTTCCTGGTAAACCTCATCAGCAGAGGGAAGCTAATCATGTGGCAGATAAGGGAAGAAAGAGAACATTCTAGGCAGCCTCTTTAAAAAGTATTCTAATCAAGGCTTTTTTCTTCCCTTAATATTTTCCTGTTGAGTCAGAGCACACGTAGAGAGCGGGCTCTGTGCCAAATCACCGCTCCAGCCGGCCGGGAAAACGCTCGTTTCCTGTTCTGCTGGCTCTTATCGTCTTGGAAATGAGCGTTGGATTGTGTCACTCCGATGCCGCTCGAAGGAGTGGCTTGACCTTACGTCCTCCATGTCAGCTGAGGATCCTCCGGGGCTCTGGGAGAATATTTGTGCTCTGACTGTGTGGGGCTGGCCCTCGCGCGCTTCGTGCGAGGAAGAAAAAGCAAGATCAAGGTTATCAGCCAGGCGGAGCGTCACTTGTCGTGCTCTTTGGGACTAGAGAGGAGCGAGGTCTGGGGAGCTTTCCCTGCGTGGTTCCTGCAAAGCTGGGATTCGGTAGGACAGCAGCAAAAGCGGTGGTTTCTGGTCCCTCCCAGCACGTGCTTGCCCCTGACCAGGTGTTGGCACTGTTGTGGCGTCCCGTCAGTTGTCCCTCCCGTTGCAGCTGGAGGCCAGCAGTTAAAATGGAAGTCCCGCATTTGGGACGGTGAGGCTTGGCAGGGGCTCAGGACTCCTGACACGAGCAGTTACAGGAAAACCCGTCCCCAGAGGAAGTTTTCTGTGCCCCTGAACTACGAGAGGTTTGGGTAAACTTAAAGGTGATTTTTTTTAATCAGTAGAATTGTGAATATTCTTACGTCTTTCTCCTTTCGGCTCCTGTCAGGTGTTGAATCTCATTGTTGTGTTACTGTAAGAAGTTCCCCAGTTGAGCAGAGTGTTGGGTGAGGGTTTCACCTTTGCGTGGTGCCGGTCAGTTGTCTCCTGGGGTTTCGGTGAATGCCCTCTTGCGCTTGTGTTAAACAAGGTGAGCGAAAGTTTCCTGTTTCCACTGCTTGTAGTTCTGTGAACTTCTACTGTGACTTCATTTACTTGTTTTCCCTTAGGTAAACAATCAAAATCCCTTAAATCTCTCATCACTGGAGAGTTTTTTTCCATGCTGTAATTGTTCTTTTTGTCTGATTCTTGGACCCCTTGAGCCCCTGTTTCCCTTTCGAGATAAAGGGACTGGAGCTGGCGTGGAGTTCTGATGAATCATTTATTTCTGATTTCTTTAACATGTTTAATATAACATTTCACAAATACGTTGGTGATCGAACACAGAGCAAAGGTCTTTGCGTTTGTCCAGTCGTGCCTATCGTAGCGAGGTGTTTGTGCGTGGTGAGGCGGGTGCGTGTTCTTGGTTTGACAGGGTAATTAAAAAGGGAAGGAAGAGGCCACTTCATCTGAATCGGAATCTGATTAAGGGGTCATTGATTTCTCCACCAGCGCTGTGACTTAATGAGTACTCATAAAACGGAGTCTTTCCGAGGGGGACTGCAGTTTAGGCAGTCGTGAATGGAAATATTTATGTATGTTTTGGGGATTCAGATATCACTTGGGTCTAAAAATAGTTTTGCCGGTGATAGAATAGTGTTACTGGCTTGTGTGCTCACAGATTAGTCTGCGTGCTAGCTGTCACTCCAGGGTTCTGCAGAGAGGCCAGTCCCCTGGTTTTGTCTCGTAGGCGTCTCCGCATCCCTCCTCCTGGGGCTCAGCACCGCTTACCAGTTCCTTCAAGTGGGGATCTTGCAGAGGCCGCCTTGCGAAGGAGGATGGAGAGTTGATAAGCGCTGTGGTTACACGAGCGGTCCGCTCTCTGCCCTGGCTGCTCTGAAGCTCTGTATTCCACTCGCTCTGGGCGATGGGGGGTTAGGTAATACCTTAAAATGCCAGTAAGTGATAAAAGGAACTGCTGTCCTGACAAAAGCTCTGGGCACTGGGAGCTGGACCCCTTTATAGCGCTGCAGAGCCCTGTGTGGCAGGGTGACAGCGTCGCCTTGAGTGGTCCGTAAGAGAGCCGTTGGGCACCGCCGGCCAGGACATGTGTGGGACATTTAGTGTCTCCTGTGGGAGGAAAGTCAGGTGCAAATGTCTGCTGCACCTTTGTAGCTGGCTTTCCTTTAACTTATCAACAGAAACAGATGGTCGTGCGGTGCTGTGGTTTGGTGTCGTTTTCACTCATTCTCCTACCTTTTCCATTTGACGTAGCCCAAACAAGAGAGAGGCTTGCTGTTCGACTTCCTCCAAAGCCTTTCACGATGACCAGCCGCTGGCACTTTGCTGCCATTCAGAATTAGTTTCTGCAGCAAAACGAGAAGAGCTTGGCAGCGATGGGAAACAGTCCCACACCCCCATCTCTGCAGCAAGAGGCAGCGTTTCTGCTTCCCAAATTCCAGGGCCTTGAAATCATCCTGCTGCTCTCAGGAATGCGGTGAACTCTGCCGGCGTTGGGGAACGCGCAGCGCGTGTTGCTGCAGTGCTGTTGTGGCCAGATGTGGCTCTATGGACATAAAATTTCATATTTCTGTTGTTCTTGGTGCGAAAGGGCCCCTCGTACGGACTCGGAGAGGAGGGGCGCATCTCCTCTGCCTCCTTTCTTGCCCTGCACACGTCAGAAGTGGCTGGATTTGCTTTCTCAGCGTACAGAGGAAAGAAGTCATTGAAAAAGGAGCAGAGAAGTTTCTTCTTGGGCCCGGCTACCAGAGCAAGTCATTGTGAGATCAGGTAGGGCAGGGATTTGCAGCGCGCTGGGCACCACAGGGTACCTGTGGCTGGGCGCTCCGTCCCGTGGTGGGGGTGAGACAGCCCGGTGCGAGCAGCGCAGGCGGAGAGCGCTCACACAGACACTTAATGCAAAGCAGCTGAACCGCTGTAAATCTGCCCCCGCTCCAGCTTTACATTGCAGTAATTTATGGCGTGGCTGTGCCCGGAGATGGGAGCAATGAGAAAGCAGAGCTCTGCCAAAGCAACCCGACTGCGGCGTGGAGGGAGGCAGCAGAAGAGTGCTTCCCGCTGGCCGGCGAGGGATCAAAAGAGAAAGAGGGGGTTTCTCCAGTTGTACCACGAGCAGGAGGCAGCGTGCGAAGCTTAGGGAGAAGAAAATTTCATCCCTCCTCGTGACCTGGGAGTGTTTTGAAGGATCCCAAGAAAAAAGCGCAGTGAGTTCTGGCACGTGAGATGAAGCAACACAAGAGGGGAACGGTTTGGAAAAGACTCTTGGCTTTCTCTTCCTCCACACTAGAGCTGCGGGCTCTGCTGTGCCTGCTGAGGGGTCCGTTCAGTGTGGGACCGCAGCTTGTAAGCACCGATCGACCACGCTTGGAACAAATGGCCAGGAGCTGCCTCTGCAATCAGGGAAAGCCTTAGCTCTCCTTACGAACACGCTGTGCGCTGAGCAGATCGGCGCTGTGTGCCCATGGCTGCCAGTTAGGCTGAAGTGAGGGAGCACCCAGTTAGCAGAGCGCCCTGGGGCACCTATTGAGACCTGGCTCTGAAGCTGTAGTAGCTCTTGACAGCTCTGTTAATAATCCCTGATCCTTCCTAGCGGTGTCGAGATGCACCCGCAGAAGACCCAAGTGCGAGAGCGCTGAATTCTCAGGATCTCGGCGTACAGAGACCTTCACTTTCAGGGGGCTGATGTAAATCCAAACCAGATTGTGCTAGCTGAGACTCGTTAGCCATCTGGTTCTCTGCCTTAAGTGAAAAGAGTTTTGTGGTCTCATTCTGGTCCTCAAAAATGTCACCATCGCTAAATTAGCGTTTGTAATAGCAGCGAGACATTCCTTAGTACCTTAAGGTCTGGGAATCCGTGCCAGGAAGCGTGTCTGTGTGCCATCTGTGGCGTGTTTATAGGCACTCCCCAAGCCCCTCTCTTGTTATTTTGGATCCTTTCTATGGGAGCTGGGATCCTGTTACAACCGTGATGTTTATTCAGTGCTTCCCACCCATCGTTTATAGCGCAATTTAGATGTCAGATGCTCTGAATAAGGTGATGTTTATTAACGAATCGGAGTGAAGGAGGAATATCATTTAATCGTAACCTGGCCCCTCCGTGCCCTGTGATAAGCCAGGTGCCCTGGGACGCAGCGAGTTCATTCCTCGTGTTGGAGGCAGCTGCGTTTTGTTGCCTGCAAACTACGCACGACACTCGTCTTCCCCAAATGCGGCTGTTCCCCGATATCCATGTCCATACTTTGCTTTGTGTAAAGTCTGATCATAAATTTCCTCGGCCCCTGGCGCGCAAGGGGCTCCCTGCTCTCGTTGTCTCATTTGCCAAACGCCCTGTCTGCCGGTTTCTGGGTTTGGAGAGCGTCTTTGGGGGATACCTTGGGCAGGGTCAGTTCTCAGAGCTGTGCAGGGAGCTCTTCACTTGGAGAGTTTTTTCCGTGCAGGAACCTCCGTGTTTTGTGTCAGGCGCCACTGCCGCGGATTTCGCGTCAGTTAAAACCACGCGGAATCCTGCAGCCTGTGGAACAGGTACGGGCGGCGGGCGGGATGTTAACGAGCAATTGTCTCTGCAGTCACTGGCTGTGGTGCAGACACAGAATGAGAGACTGAACTCTGCTCGCCTAAGTGAGGAACGTGGGGCTGGACGGCCGAGAGAGAAGCTGGTGTGTGCTCTGCCCTCTTCTACCCGCAGACAGCGGGTTTCGGTTCCCTGGGCTTCTGTCCGTACCAGAAGGAGTTCGACAGCAGAATCTGGTGGCCAGGGAACCCGCCGTGCAGACGTGCGTTGATGTATTTCCCGAGCCGTCAGGAATTCCACGTCTGGCACTTCTCGCTTCTGTTCCTGTGCGTGCTTTTGTGCGCCCGGGTCCGGCTTCTTTGCGAGATGTCTTCCGTGCAGCTCGCTGGTTCTGACACCGCAGGAATATACGACTGCAAGTGGAGGTTGGAAACGCGGGTTATTTAACGGCCGATAAATCCAGAAGTGTAATCTCCTTTGGCCTTTGTGTTACAGACCCGCTGGAAGAGCCGCGGAACCCTCTGCTTTGTAATAGGATTAGCAGGGTTTTGGTGGGGTTAATAACGCAGGGAGTATTTGCTCATGTAACATATTTCATTATTTTTGATTTGTTGCTGCGCTTTGTACCTCATTAGTTTAACTTGGGGTGAATCCGCGCAGGAACCGTGGAGCGTGTCTGTCTGGCGCCTGCTGTCGGCACCGTTTGGGGTTTGGGATGCATTGGTGTAGGGATGCTCAGCGTCACGGGGGTCTTCTAGTTGGGTGTAAGGAGCAGGAAGGGAGATCCGGGGTCGTGGGGAAGGCGTAATGTAGCTTCAAATGCCCGTTAACGTTATTTACTTTAATTATTTAACCATGGAAACAGTTAACTTTCAGCAGGCATGACATAAATGGGATGAAGGCGTTGGTTTTAGTATCAGTGCACTTCAGGAAGACTAGAAACAGCCTTAATTTTTTTAATTTTTTCTAACAAGGAAGGAAAGAAAGATCTGTTACAATTTTATCACGTCCATGTGCGAAGGAAGGATGGCAGCACAAAGCCGAGGCTCGTTAGCCCCGGCTCTGCTGGCCGCCCCGCGCTCTGCTGCTGCGGTTTTGCCTCGAGAGCTGTGCTCCGTGCTTCTCCAACTGGTCTCCTGTGCGCGGGGGGGGGAAGATGATGTGGTTGTTCCGCTGCCGCTTGAACAGCTTCTTTCAGGAGCGACCCTGGCCGGGCTCGGAGCCTTCCCTGGCACATCCACCCCGCTGCAAACGGAGTTATTGTGAATGAAAATCTCTCACAGGAGGTGTCCTGGCCACACCACGCGTCCTGGATGCACGATCTAGCGGAAGAGTGTTCTTCTGGCTTGTGGTGCTCTTGTGCTCAAGAGCAACTTTAAAATTGACAGTAACTTCTTTTTTTTTAATAGAAAAATCAAACTCCTCTGTAGCTGTTTGAAAGTTCTGCAGATCCCTTCGTTCAGGAGTTTGCCATGTGTGTTCTGTGTTCTCACCGTCACGTGGACTGTGCTCTATTTTGACGCTTTTCAGACTTTATCACTTGTTGAGCAACACTTCTGCTCATAAGGACACAAAATAATGTGAGGCAACTTGCCATTTTCTTATGTTTAATAATTTCTCTGCTGGTATTCCTTCTGTAACAATACCTTCTGTTCTGCGCAGTTTAGTGGATGCTTTGTTGCATGGTCTAGAAAATACGTCGTTTTTAAACAAACACCGTGTGTTGCAGAAGGCAGCGCGTCCCAGTAAACACCCGAGTCAGCACAAAAGTCAGAGCTTTACACAGTCTGCGTTTTGTGAATGTAGAGGACACAAAATATCCCTGCAACCAGATAAAACTGGGGAGGAGGAGCCCTTGAGTTACTGGAGTCCCCCGTTAGCTGTTGTGTCAGACTGGGGACCTGAGGAATAACCTCAGGAGGACCTGCCCAAGAGGGTGAAGGTTTGACATCCGTGAGCAGCGTGGTTCTCCTGTAGCTGAGGTCTTGAGTGCTGCTTTCCACTCGCAGTGAAGAGCACTGGAGGATTTGGTGGTTACGGAGCAGTAATCCCACTCCTGGCTCCTTGGAGCCTGGAAGCTCTACGGGCTGTGCCCGTGCTCTCCACAGACCTCTCCTTATGGTGCCGTTAGAAACCAGTGATTTGCTTAGTTGCTGAAATTCGTCTGAATTTGCACGAAGTTACAGGCAGTGGTATTTCTGGGCTTCAGCGCAATGCAGTAAAATTTGACTTCTGTCTGCATCTATTGATGCTGTCGACCCCTAAAATGATTGAGGTTGGAAGAGTCTTGGAGACCATCTAGTCCAAGTCCCCACTCAAAGCAGGCTCAGCTGGAGCAGGTTCCTCTTGGGTTTTGGTTATCTCCAGGGGTGGAAACGACCTTAGAGACAGACAGAAGATGACAAATTTTTTGGAGCTTTTTGTTGGGTCTTGGAGCAGAGTAGCAGAAGAGCTCCAAACTTGCTGCTGCTGTTTTGACAGTAGCGTGGACAAGGGGGTCTGGGCTGAGCGCTGGCTGTGTTCCTGAGCAGAAATATTTATCCTCAAAGCTCGTGTTCTGGTTAAATTGGGATGAGATTTTACAGGAGAAGTGAAGGGCACTTTGTAAACTGAAGGGTCTCTGCTGAGATTCACAGATCTGCTTCCCGCAGGAGACGCTGGGATTTCTCCCCCAAGACACGCGGGCGCACACGCTGTTTAAATGTTTGCGTAGCTTTGTTATGGAAAATACCAATTCCCTTCATGATGTGATGGTCATTAGCAGACCACCCGCAGGCTGGGCTGTCTATAAGAAGCCAACTAAATCCGTACCAGTACTTACAGATGTTACGAAATGGTAATCTGCCGGGGCGTTATCCGTGCCCTCCTGCCGTCGTTAGCAACGGTTTTGAACCTCGGCAGCTTCAGCGTGGTGGGTTTATCAGACACGTGTCTTTGGGAGGGGGACGGCTGCCAGCAGGACATCTGTCCGCCCCAGTGTCCCAAAATTACACTGGTTTAAATACTTCACACCGCATCTCCAGCTGACCAGTCACTGCGATCTGAAACCGGGCATGGGCTCAGCAGCTTGAGTGCCTTAGATTTTTTTAATTTTTTTTTTTTTTAAAGCAGAAAGATTGCTCTTTCCTCCCCAAAACTGTGTGTTGTATTTGCCTTTGCACCGGGTGAGGGGATGGTTGCATTCAGCAGTAGAGCTGCTGCTAAAATAATTGCAGTTATTGTGGTGAAACCGCTGGGTGAGCCCGAGCTGCGGGACGTGGCGTGTCGGAGCGGGATGCTTCGACTGGCTTCTCCTTTTCACCCTTCTCTTCCTAACACCCCTGTAACCACCGTGTCTTGGGAAGGAAAGGAGTGCGTACCGTGTGTCCTCCGCACAAACTGCCGGTGTCCAGGGAAGAGGAAACCGTGCTTCCCTCGCTGCCTGCCCTCGTGGGAATCCGATTGTTTGGGTAAAAGTGGGAAAAAGCGCCTGTGGTTCTGTGGTTGTGGCTTGGGAATGTTTCCCTGCTCAGCTCGCTGCTTTTAGACACTTGAATGCGCGACGCTAAATCATCCGAAGCCATAAAAAACGCCGCTAAAAATGTGGCAGGGCAGGTAGTGACACTACCGAGAGAAACTGCTGCAGGGGGATAAGGAGGACAGTGCCCCAGGAGGAGGCGTTCCTCGTGGCTCGGGTGTCGGCATCCTTTTGAAGGCTACGTTTCGATTTTCCCGACGCCAGGAGTTCTCCTGAAGGCTGGGCTTGTGGAAAAGCGGGGAGTGGAAACCGGTGTGCCTGCGAGGAAGAGGAGGAGGAGTGAGGATGCCAGCCGCTGCCAGCGGTACGGGCTCCGCTCCGCTCCGTTGCCGTGTCTGCCGTTTGGCGAATCCCTGGCACCCGCGGCGCCCGCGCAGCACGAGGCACCTGGAGCTCACCGAGTGCCTGGCACCCTGAGGAAATGGCTTGAAAAAGAACCAAACCCTACATATCTAAATAAACGCACCACACGGTCACGCTTCCTGTTTACTCATTGCTTCCGTCCAAATCCTGACGCTTCCTTGTCAATCCGGCGCGCAGAGACTCTGTGCCGGTGTCACGAGCTGCTCCGGTCTCAGCCCTCGTCAGGAGCAGGGTATCGCACTGTGGGTGTCTAATATTATTTTTTTAAAAATGGAAACGTTTCCTCTGCACAACCTGTTCGGTGACACAGAACTCTGGTACTTGCATCGTTGATTTTAACAGGGCTTTGAATTTTCCAAGTAATTTATACCAACACGTGCGGAAAACCCGAGTGTTCTCCGTTTACTGGTGCGTCTCGCAGCGCGGCAGCGCTGACCTACAGAGTCAGCAGAGGAGAGCCACCGAGTATTTTTATTTTACAGAGATGTTGTGATGGGGACAGGCTGATTGCAGTGACACCGGATGATTTGCAAATGAGCTGCTTAAAAAATGTGAAATTCTTGCGGCAGTGTATCCCCCAAATCGGCATATTTGAACATGGCAGTGTGCGTGAGGACGTGTATGTGAGCTGACCGTGGGTTTGGGGGTGCGCAGCGTCCTTGTGAAGGATGCGAAAGCCAAACAATGAGTGTCTGGAGGGGAATCGTCCGTGTTTACGGGTTTAATTGCTGCCGTGCTGTTCTTAAAGCTGGAAAAGTTCACAGGCGTAGCGTGGGAGAATGCTTTTCTGCATTATTTGAGAGGGCACTGTGTAGAAAAGCCTGAAATGAATCAATTGAATAATTCCAGCTCCTCCATCGTTGTTTGCAGTATTTGCCGGTGAGCTGGTGCTGGTGTGTTAAGTTGGACGTTACAGATGCTGCGGGTGATTCCCCACCACGCTCAGATTATTCACCTTACACTGCAGACGGCAGCTTCGAAGTCTGCTGTGACCCTGTTCTGGCTGCAGGGAACACCAGGGGAAAAAAAAAAAAAAAATCTCTTTACCAAGATAGCAATAAAATCCAGTCTGTTAAAAGAAGCCCAGGAGCTGGGTGCTGTCGTGTTGGTGCTGGGACGCAGGTGGCCGCCGTGTGTGTTTCGCGGTGTCGTGGGGACGGCGGTACGATGGCCGAGCTTTTTGGTGTGTCGAGCGCGGTCCATCCTGTGGGATTTCTGTGAGCTGCTTTGGCACGCGCTTCTCTTTCCCCGCAGGACTGTATTTCTTCTTCTTCTTCAGCCAGTGGGAGGGCTGCTGAAGGGCCGCCAGCCCGCGTTGTTGTTAGGCGTTTGTCGCCGAGGTGGAGGTTTCCAGCTCGATAACGTACCCCTGAGCAAACCTGAGGCTGGAGGGACAGGCAGCGAGGTCTCGTGGTGCTGGTTCATGATTAAAACATCTAATTCTGAACTCCTCCCGCTAACTCCACGGTGAGTCCTGGGCATCCCCAGAGCTGCTGCTGCTGGGGAGCTCAGTAACTCAGTTAAAAAGCGTTTTATTTTGTCTATTGCCAGCATACTAATTTTAGGTCAAAAGCTGCTTCGGTCACCTCTGCCTGGGAGGTGGCAAGGGAGGCAGCCGGAGCAGGAACCTCTTCATCCCTTTCTCTTGGTGCTACCGGTGTCCACAGGTCAGCGCTGGGATGGAAAACGAGGTTTTTGTTTGGGGTGTGTCTGACAGGCTGTGGTTGCAGGAGGTTCTGGGCTGCTGTTATCTCTGCTTTGCAGAAATATCACTTCTCATATCCCATTTAAAAAATCATCTTGCTCCAATGTTCAGTCTTTGGAAGTTTTGAACGTTTCCCAGTCACTTAAAGCCAGCGCCGCTGCTGGAAAAGGAGCAAAGAGTTGGGTCTGGGGGCAGAGAGGACAGCGGGTTCTGCCCACGCCGTGAGTTCGTGCTGGTGTACGCCTTCCCTGACGCTGAGGCCCCTCCGAAACCACGGCGTGAGGGAAAAGAGAGGCGCTGGCTTCCTAGGAGGAGCGGTCTGAGGAGCTGCTGTTTGGCACGCGCTTGCCTGCGGGGGAGTTTATTGGGTGGAAAGGAAGATACAGATTTTAAATTATAATCCTCTCAGTTTTAAGAGCCGAACGCTGAGAGATTTCCGCGTGCTGGGTCTGCGCGGTTGCAGTCGTTTAGGCGGCGCAGTGATTTGATTTCAGGCTGTGGCAGGGCAGAGCAAACCCAACTCAACAAATAAATGATGATTCCAAATGAAAAGCCGCATCCTTGCTGGCACCAGCCTTCCATGCTCGGGAGCCGGGTGATGCTTTGTGCGGCTGCGGGAGGAATTCTTCACCCACATCCGAGGCCAAACTCCAGCCATCCAGGCCAGGGACCCAGGGGAAGACTTTCTGAGAGCAGCCTCAGGGGCTGGTGCGCCAACGCAGCCTGCCCGGTGTTCCCTGGTGTGGTTTTCCTCGAGGGAAATAGTTCAGCAGCTGGAAGGAAAGCTGAGTCCGGTTGTTAAAAATGAGGATGAAAAGGAAACGCCCGCGCGGTGACCTGGCAGTGCTCCCTCCCGTACGCTGCTCGAGGGGCGGCCGCATTTTGTGTCAGGTAGCTTGTGTAAATCAGAGTTTGTAAATACAGCGCCGGGACCCCTCAGTATAAAATACACGGAGCGTTACTCTGCGTGCCCACCTGGTGTGGCTTTAGTCGGTATTTAACGTTTAGCTGGTCGGTGAATGCCGTGGCGAAAGACGCTGTCGTGCAGACACACGTTTATGTCCGTGTGTGGTTTGCTCTGGGGGTCGTTGGGGGGCAGGGATGGATCGTGAACAGTTTTATCCCATTTCCACCCAGCACATGTTTTTGATATCTTACATCTCAGCCTGAAACGGTTAAAAATCCTCTTGAAAGTCCATGTGGTGACGCTTTCAGGAAGCTTATAGCTGGGTGCTCGTGGATGCAGTGACCTGGCCGCTCAAAGGCGCTATAAAGCACTACAGCAAGGTATCATTTTTCTTTTTGTTTTTGTTTTTCTTTTTTCTTTTTTTTTCCCCCACATGTGAGAATCGCACTTTCTGTTACGACCACGCAGGAAAAATGACCTTTGGGGTTGCTCCAGGGCAGCCCCGCGCTGCCTGTGGCCCCACCTCGCTTCGTGTTGTTCTGGAATGTTTTGCTTACGCTGTCATGTTCCTTCCAAAGAGATTAAAGCTTTTTGCTGGTGTTCAGCGGAGTTCCAGCTCACCCCAGCCAGGAGCACGGCCGCTGTGTTGATGTTACTGGGAAGTAACTGGAAATCCGAAGGTTTTCTCGCCCAAGGTCACAGCGATAGCGATGGTAATAGGGCGTCAAGCTCCTGAGTCACCGTCATGTGGTGGAACTCCAAGACCATTTCTCCTCCCCATATGTAACTCCAGTAAATATAGACCCAGCGAACTCCTTCCCTGCGTCAGCAGAGGAGTCAAGAAACAACGCCAGGGCTTCACCCCTTCCCACGCCAAACTCAGCTGCGCTGCCAGAGGCAGAACGACACCTTTCTGCCTGAGGATTTGAGAGTTTTGTTCCAAAAAACAAAGATGAAAAATTCCACGGGCTGCGGGAGGCAGGGAGCTGCGTGACTCAGCTTTTTCTGACCTGATGTGTGTACTTTGCCTGTTTATTCCCAGTACAGTCAGTACCGAGGGAGTCATGTTACGCAGCAGGCTGTGTGTTTATTAACAAGCTCGGGAACTGATCTAAGAATAGCTTATTTCATTTGTTTTGTTGGTAGTGATTATTTTATTTTATTTTCTGCTTAGCGCAGCCAGCAGCCCAAGGAAACGGCAGGAAAACGGGTAGAAAGGGTTTTCCCCAGCAAGCTGCGGGAATACGTAAACACAGGACTGTGATCGCCTTCCCCCGTGGATAGCCGCGTCTGAAATACAAAAATCGCGGCGAGGAAAGCTTTGAGGGGAGCAAACTGCTCTGCCTGGCAAGGCAGCGCCGCAGCCGTGCGGTCCCTCGGGGTGCTGCCGTTATCTGAACCTCGGGGATTCCGGTGCCGGCGTTTAGAGACTTCTGCACCCACATTTCTGTCCAGAGCGGCGTTGCGGCCCTGCCCTCCCCTCTGCAGCAGTTTATTTGGGGAATTTTTGAAGCATTTCCTCGCTGATCTCTTCATTTGCTCGCCTCATCCTCGGTGTTTCAGCCGCGGTGCAGGAAAGCCAGCGTGACTGCATGTGATCGGCATGACTTTGTGTACCTACTTGGATGCCTGGCACAGAAAAAAAGTCCTTTTGACAGATGAATATGTGCAACACTTCTCATCAGCTGACTTGTCTAAAAAGTGATAGAGTGCTGTGGTTTACCCTGTTGGTTGTTTTGACACGGTTTTTTAGGCTGCTGTATACTTATATGTGAACTTAGGACCTGCAGAAATGGATAAAGCACTTTTTCCCCCCTCTCCACCCCACCATGGTTTCTAACACAGCTAAGGCACAGCTCCCTCTGGATTGAAGTGTGCCAAGCAGAAGCATTTGTTGTGTAACAGTTGTGAAACGTGTTTGTTTAGGTGCTGTTTGTTGTCTTTGGTGGGACTGGTGTCGCACTCGTTCCTCAGGGCTGCGGTCGTGAACCTGGCACCCGGAGTGGTTGTCTGGGTTAGGAACAGCGCCGGCTGTCCAAAATTTCCTCGGTTTGAGGACAGCTCAAGAGCAGAAACCCTCCAGTGGCTGCTAGCCAAGCCTTCTGTGCGTTTTTCCTTTATGTAGAACTTCATGCTGTATTTATTCTGGTGGTTTAAATCCTGAAGTGACTTTAACGCCAGGCTGGGCCGTCGTGCGTTTCCCTCTCAGCCCGTCGGTGTCAGAAGTGACGTCTGTCGTCGGTGAGGCGGCGGCCTTCGGCACCGTATCGAAACGTATGGCCTTTCTGCTGAAACTCCTCAGTTTTAGGCTCAGTGGTAGCTGCCCTTTTTTCCTTTCAAATTGCCTGTTGCTGGGATGATGAAAAGAGAACTCGGGAAGTGGGTAAGGACTTAGGGGGTGGCGTGGAAATATCTGACCTGGGCTTTGTTCTGTTGTATGCAAGTTAAACCTGGAAAAAGGCTGTTTCCATGAGCCTGAGGAAGGGGGAGGATAGCGGGTATTTTCCTCCCTTTTGGCTGAGATGCTGTGGAACTGTCTGGGGTAAGGTCTCTTCTCTTGAGATGCAGAGCTGGAGGCGCAAGGAGCTGGTGGCCAACCGGTCCACTTAACGTGAGTGTTCCTAACACTTCCCGACACCGTCACCGGCCCTGCGGTGCTCGCCGCTGGCGCGTAGGAGATGAAGAGCAGCAGCAGGACGCTTTGCAAGGTGCGTGGGCTGGCACGGAGAGCCGCTGGTCCTCCCAGGGGAGAAGCCTTAACCTCGTGTTGGGCAGAGATCCCAGATGCAGAAGTCAGCAGCGAGACACTACAAATGCAGGACAACTTCTCCAGGTGGTGGATGGAAAGATACCGGAGCTTTCCCGCATCCCATCAGCGCGCAATCGTTCTGCGCTGGGCTGCGATTGCTCGCGGTGTCGTTACTGCTGCGGGGTGTTGTATGTACGCAGCGTCGATGCCGACAGCTCGAGCAGAATCACACTTGTCAAATAAAAGGGGAAAATATTTGATGCTGCATCTGACATCTCAAAAAAAATTAGAAGACTTCTTGCGAATTGGTTGTGAACGTGAACTAGAGGTTTTGCCAGTGGAGGCAGGGAGGGAGCGCTGGCTGGAGAGGGTTTGGCCAGATGAGCTCCTGGAGAGGAGGAGCAGCGGAAAACCTGCCCTGCCGACCTGCCAGAGGCAGCCAGAGCTGATTAAGGCATTTAATTGCTCTTGAGCCACAGTCTTTGCTACTGTATTGGTATAACCTGCTACAGAACAACATCCTTCAGCTAAATATTCAGCTGCGCGTGCTTTGGCGTCCTCAGTCTCAGGAAAATCTAGTGATGTACTTGGAGCTGTACGTTTTTATCATCTTTGACCCAAAAAGCAGTGTGAAAATACCAGAACGTCCTGCCTAGTTCGCTCGTGTGGTGGGAACGCTGTCCTGAAGTGGCTGTGTCTTGGTGTTTAAGTTTTGCTCTTTAATAAGCGGTTTGAGCGTGGTCCCAGGCAGGATCAGGAGGTGCTGCGGCGGTGGGTGTTGGACGTGCTCAGTCCCCACGTCCCCTGCTGCCACGTTTTATTTTGGCTTGTCTTTTCTGAGGCTGGACGGGTTCTCTCTACACTTTATTTTCACTTACCTTTCATTACACTTTGATCAGCAGGAGATTGAGCAGGGATTTTATGTCCAGGGATGAAAAAGAAGAAAAAAAAGAAGGCAGAGACCCCAGGTGTCTCCTAGACGCTCGGCAAGGCGCGGGACACTGGTCAGCCTGTGCTGGGCATTCTGTGCCGATTCTACACCGCTCGGTGAGCTGTTTGCCCGAAACCGAGCTTCAGGCTTTGTGCTGGATCATCTGTCTCGACTGCCGAAGTCTCGCAAGTTTGTTTCTTTGTTCTGTAATGCAAACAGATTTGGCCTACCAACTCTAACTTAGTTTTATTGTATGAAAACGTCATTATTCCGATCAAATGTAGCACGGTTCAAATCAAAGATAGCCTGAAACGTGCCTGAGGGCTGGTGCGGTGAAACCCGTGCTCCCGGTACTGAAAAGGCTCCCTTTGTTCCTTAGGCCTGCTCTTGAATTTTAATGCAAGGGCCATGAAATTCAAAGGTGAGGAGGGATTCTTCAGCAAGGCTTGCGGTGGGAATGTATCGCAATTCGGTGTACAGAGGGGTGTTGCAATCACAGAATCACAGGATGGTTTGGGTTGGAAGGGACCTTTAAAGCCCACCCAGCCCAACCCCCTGCCAGGAGCAGGGACATCTCCAACCAGATCAGGTTGCTCAGAGCCTCATCCAACCTGTCCTGGAATGTTTCCAGGGACGGGGCGTCCGCAGGGACTGTGGTTACCATTAGGAACGCCAGTATCCACTGGATCAACAGTGAAGGGGGAAGAGCTGAGGAGCTGGAGAAGTGGCTTGTGATGGAGCTGTGCAGGAGCTGCAGGGCAGCACGGAGAGTTTGGGCTAATTGCTCTTGCAAGCGAAGGTTCTTGCAGGCTGGTGGCTGTTTCTTTTGCTGTTACAGTAATAAACTATTTTTAAACAGGTGAGTTAGAACTCTTTTGTTCAAAAAAAAAAAAAAAAAAAAA
>WHYT01014959.1:0-89377 GCA_009806455.1 Tetrax tetrax | reverse complement strand
CCCCGGAGTGGTCGTCGGCGGCTGGCGCCAAGCAGGGGCCGGTCCGGTACCGGTACCGCAGGCGGAGGCGGCCCCGGGAAAGCGCTGCTCCTGCCACACCAAACCTCATCGGTTTCGGGGGGAGGAAACCCGCGGAGGAAAGATCCCGCCCGGCTGGGGAAGCCGAAACTTGGAGTCTTCCCGCAGCCCCGGCGATTCCCCATCCCGCCGGAATCTCCCCTTCTCTCCTGCCCGAGGTGGGGATTTGCTATTTTTCGGGGAACTTCACGGACCCCCCGCCCCGCTCCGTACCTGGTGCTGCCGGAGCAGCCTGGGCAGCGGCTCGGAGGAGGCCTGGGTCCCCTGCTCTCCGGCTGGCGGGGGAGAAACCGGCTGCAGAGCTGCGAGGGACCGGCTACGGACTCGTTGGAGGACGGGAAGTTTTTAGGGGCCTCACCTCCTGTGGTCACTGGTGACCTTGGCACCCGGGGTAGGAGCACTCCCAGCCTCTCTCTGTGGGGCATCCTCGTCACCGCGCGTTCCCCACGCCCAGATGACGTGGGTGATGCAGGGACTGAGAGGAAGAAGAGAGGCCACAGGTTAACACGGATGGATCATCACCCTGCCAAAATCCCATGGGAGAGGGAAACTGGGTCCTGGGGGCAGCCCCGCTGTGTATACTACTCTGGGAGCACTGGTACCATCACACAGGTCAGCGTGAAACAGCTCTGATCCCTCACATCCAGGAAGGCTGAGCTGCAGCAGGGAGGCACCAGGCTCTGATGCCTTCGTCTTTGTCTCTCCTGAAGGTCTCCCAGCAGCTCCAGCCAGGTTTCTGGGTAGCCAGATCTATCGGAGCCACAGTGCCAAGACACCAGCCCGGCAAGGACTGCAGCGTGAGCAGGCACTCCAGGCACCGCACAGTGCTCTTCCTTCCATGTGCAAACCAGCACAGCCACCCCATCCCATCCCATCCCATCCCACCTGCAGGGTTGTAGACGTTCCTTATGCAGCCAGGGTCAGCCCTGTGGGGTGGGGATGCTACCGTCCATAGTAAAATATACAAGAAACACACCCCAAAACCCCTCACTCTCAAATTCACCTCGGGCAGTGGCCCTACAAAAAATGGGGGGAGTATTTCAGCTGGATCACTGCAGCCTCCGAGGGCCAGGGTTTCCCTGATCAGCTCACCCAGGGCTGAATTGGGTACAGCAGCCCACAGCGCCAGCAGCTGAAGAGAATTAAAGCAGAGGAGAAGCAGGAGGAGGCTTTCTCCTTCTAGCTGGAGGGTCTGCAGGCAGCCAGGTGTTACAAAGAACCAAGTGGTCTGGGAAAAACAATATTAAACCGAAGCTGCCTACCAGATTAACAAGGCCACGGCATGGGAAGAGGGGTCTTGTGTCTTCCCCAGCCATTGCCCCGCCGGGGTTGCCCAGCTCTCATGTTTTGTGCTGCGCAGCTGGGGTGGACCAGCAGGTCCACACCGCTGGCCGCTGGAAGAAGGTCAACAGCACTCAGCTCCGAGGATGGGTAGCCACAGCCTGGGGTCCAGAGAGCAGGGAATCAGGTCCCTCCTCCAACATCTCCTTAGTGCTGCCCAGCAAAGCAGCCGCAGAACCCTGCAGGAGCAGGGAGGGCTGGACCCAGGAGCAGGCGTGCAGGAGACCAAGGAGGAGGGTGGTTATGAGTTGTGCTTCCCTGCACACGCTTCAGCCACCTCCTGTGGGGCAGGAGGCACTAAGCCATCTTAGCCAGCGTCACCAGGGTGCCTTCAATGCCTGAAGCTGGCTTAACCCAAAAGACAAAGCCCTGCCCACCACCCAGAGATATCTCTCTACATCACTTTACTTCCACAAAGAGCACACCACCTTCTCCTTCCTGCCACCCTCACAGCCCTTTATGGGCACCAGCTGCTGCACGCCCAGCTGGGCTGGCCAGCCCTGGCAGAGAGGCGAGCCAGCAGCCAGCCCACAGCCGCAACGCTGTCAAGTATCCCCGGGGTGATAAAATCCACCCCCTCTTCCACTGAAATCTGCCAAACCAAGGGGTCTCGGGTAGAGCCAATGGCACAGAGGGCATAGGAAGAGACAGCCACTGGCCTTGGGTAGGTACAGGTTGGTTCTTGTCCTTGTCCTGGGCATTTATCAGGGCTCCTCTGTCTTTGCATCATGCTTTCCACCACAATATACCTCGCCATGAAATAAAAGCCATGGTCCCCTGAAAGAGGATATGCACACTGCTTCCCACTGCCACCATCAGCTCCAGGTGCCTCCTGATCAGCGTAATTCCTGCTCTTCCTCCTCCTCCCCATGCCCTCTGCTGCTCTGTCAGCACAGACACACACCCCCCCCCAGCCGGCAACTTCCCACCTGGGCCTTTGGTGGGACAGCGGAGAGCTGGGAGGGACAGTGAGGGGACGAGCAGAGAAATTAGGCGGCAAAGAGAGCATCTCAGGGGAGCCCGGGGATGATGATGAAGGCAGTCCAGGGCCCAGCCCAGACAGGGGGTCCTCAAGGAAAGGCCAGTGCTGGTGGCACTCAGTTCAGAGTCACACCATCAGTGTTGGAAAGTCATCTCAGGTCGACAGGACATGCCCTTGAATCACTAAACAGGGAGCCCAGAGCTGAACTGAATGCAAACCAGCTCAAACCTTTATGGTTTTTTTGGGTTTTTTTTTTTTTTTGGGGGGGGGGGGTGTTTGTTTGTTTGTTTGTTTTTTATTCCCAATCCAGAACTGCTATTCTTGAACTTAGTAGAAACAGCAACTACAGAACCCAAACAAGCACAGGGCAGGAAAACACCCTGGTTTGATTTTTGGGTGAGGGAAAAAAAAAAAAATCCAGCTTAGCACAAGCAATGGAGTTTAAGGGTTTTTTCGTTTTCCAAAGTCCTCATCATAAGTGGCTAAACCCACTATTTTTTTAAGTCCCCTCCATGGAGCACTACAGATCAAGCAGCTCAGAATTAATTAATGCTTTGAAACATTTGTCACTAAAACAAAGCTTGTCCATGGTGGGGGGGACCTGCTGCCAGCTCAGAAAGCTTGTGAGGTGCGATGCATGGTGGGAAAGGGAATACGGCACCTTGCCTTGAACCAGTCATTCCCAGAGCAACGGAAAATGCCAGAGCTTAATCCGAGGCTCCGAGGGTTTTCATGGGGAAACCAATGACTGAGTCTTCAGACAAAGTGGTAGAAAGACCCAGCAACTGGAAGCAGGCAAGAGCAAAATTGAGAAGAGACAGATTTCAGCAGGAAGGGTAGGTAGCTGGGCCCTGTTGTGCCCTCCTTTGTTATGCCTGAAAAGTGGTTGACGCGTGGATTTTGAAGGCACCGTCATGACACGTCTGCAAGGAAAAATGCCCTCACTGGAAGGGACTTAAACTTTGGTATTTCTTGATTTTTTAGTTCTTCTGTGCTATTTTTTAATTCTTTGTGCAGCTATAACTCCACACAAGCTGGGGCTGAACGTAAGCACAAGGATAGCTGTTTTCTTTGGCTTATCCAGGATTGTGATTTCTACTATTTTATGAAAATTAGGTTCTTGCAGGGCTGCAGCCTGGGTAAGCTACAGCCATGCCAAGCTGCTGCTCTTCTGTAGCAACTCATTGTGAAGGAAAACTACACCAGTGAGTTATTACTAACAGTTGTGGGATTTGCTCCTTGGGGTGTCTGCAGAGACGAGCCCCTGTGCTTTGCAGGGCTAGGGCAAGCACTGCTCTGGGGCAGCGTTTTGACACCGTTGTACAGGAGCCCACAACTTGAATGAGGAATCCGAGGGTTAAGACTAAATCCAGGAGATTAGATCAAACCTCAATGATTGCAGGTAGAGCTCAGTTGCTCAATGATGTTTTTCCTCTGCCTAGGACACCTCTCTGCTAGTGACACTTTCAGACGAGCAAGCCGTCTCCTATTTACAGAAGCCACACTCTGTGTCTCATGTCTCGCTGCCCCACCAGACATAGGGTGAGGGAGTGTGGGGTGAGGTGCGCGTTAAGCAGGTGATCAAGCCCATAGAATTTTCAAAAAACCCCACTGGTCATCTAGAGAAAGAGGACAAACCCTGCTCAGAGTGCAGCCTGGAGTCCTCATGGCCCAGAACCCAGAGACCACCTTTCCATGGTCTGGAGGCAGACTGCTAAGAGTAGGGGTGTCCAGGAGCCACACATGGCCCCTTTGAGACTTCTTGGCCCAGTCTTGGTTATCATATCCCATCGCTCCCAACTTCAAAAAGCAACCGTTCATATTGCCGGCAGCGGACTGAGATCAGCATCAAGACAGTTGAGGTGAACCGCTCATGGGACGTGCAAGCTCTACTTGCACTGGCTGTAGTGGGCACAGGCAGGGTCATCTGGGCTAGGTGTTGGATCCCGCTCTTCTGTCCAGTTTATTTTTCTCTGTTGCCCATGCATGGAGCTGTTCTGCCAATATGGAACATCAGGGACTGCCAGTCTTTCATCATGGACTCAAATTAAGCCACTGACAGGCATCACATGCTGTCTACATCAAACCCCTATCAGAGACGCTTGAGCATGGCCCAAAGCACTTTTGGATGTCTTGGCCAAATTAAACTCCAACCTTGCAGCTCCATGTAAACTTGTTATGATCACAGCTACAACAACTGTACACTGAGGAGGTCTGTAGCCTGTGAGGTCCCAGAAGAGACAGCACTATTGGTGTGGAAGGATCCTGCCCTCTCCAGCTGGCTCAGCCCACTATGCCGCAGCAGCTCACCCCAGAGCACACCCCGAGTTAGCACCGAGTGCTGTGGGGCTGCAGGCATGAGGACCCTCAGGTTTTCCTCTACATGTTTCAATAAAAAACATTAATACCACATCATCCCTCGTCAGACAGTGGCATCAGCTCCTGCAGCCCCTCCTTGATCTAAACCATCAAACCTGAGACTGCACCCCACCACAGTCTGTAGTCTCTCAAACTCTGGCAAAGGCTTTACAATAAGCAGGATGAATAGTTTCTGTCTTTAAACACTCCCCTTTTAATGGAAGATTATCTTTTCAATTAAAAATAGCCCCTTAATCAATAGTTTTCACCTCTTTTGAAATTGTGCCTGGTTTTTTTTTTCCCCAGTGTCATTAACCAAAAGAATAGTAGAGTTTTCATAACTTTGGATTTTTGTTTTTCTCCTGCTTTTTTGATTCTCTCTCTCCTTTTCACAATGAAATATTGGAGAATGAATCATGTCCCCGCGTGGGAGTTTTAACAAAATGTTTCATTTTTATCCTTCTTTCTTCCCTGTTGTCACTCCTCCTTTCCCCCAAACTTCCCCGAGTGGCAGCATTGCAATCTGTCACGCAGACAGACTGCATCTCACCGCACTGTCTGCTGAGAGGGTCAGAAGGGGCAGATCACTTAACACTACACCTGTTTTATGAATAACAACACAGGCAGTTTTGCTGGGTTCCTGGGAGGATGTTTTCCCACCAGGATAAGCTCCGTGTATTGAACAAATTCGTGTATTTAACTCGTTTGACTCTGTGTGATGGGAAGATTCAGCAGTGCCATTTGAGAAGGGGAAAGATCAGGCAGACCTTTGAGGCAGGCTTTGTTAGAGTATCTTGTGCTCTCCTTCACTAAAGTTTCACTTATGGAGGTATGAGATTATAAATCTGGGGTTGAAGAGCCTGTGTTCAGTGGAGAGGGAGGGGAAAAAAAAAAAGTCTGAGAACAGAATGCACAAAGCTTCAGAAAAATAAAAATTATCCATGAGCACAGCAGGTTTGGGTCACCCCAAAATACTCCATTCTGGACCAAAATGAAGCACTTCGGTTTTCTCAGTGGCTGGACTAGCTCAGAAAAGAAAGAACATTAAAAAGCAACTTCTTAAATTATTTCAGAAGTTAAAAATTTGATGAGTCCGAGAGTTTCTTTTTAAGATGGTAGAATGAAATGCTCTGATTCAAAGCAGAAAGTTTCTCCAGGTCTTTCCTTAAGTAGGAGCAAGAAGCAACAATACCTGCTCTCTCTTGGCCAGAGGACTGTGCCCATCAGCACAGGCAGCGATATCCCGAGTGACAGTCCTGCCCGGATCTGGGCTGCCCAAGAGTCTCGGGAAGGTCCCTCAGCCCCGTTCCAAGCCAGACCTGTGACCGCAGCAAAAGAGGACACTGCTCTGCCAGCTCCAGTCAGTGCCTGCCTCATTTTATTTGTTTTGTTGGCTTTTATTGAGAGTGAAAAAATAATTTAAAGCAATTATCTGTACAGAGGGACAGGGGACTGGTTAGCTGGTTGGAGGTTCTGTGACCCACCACAGCCAGGCCAGGGAGGGTCAGAGGGGGCGATTTACAGCTGTACAAAACCACAACAATCCCACCGAGGAGGAGCGGAGGGTGGAGGACATCTCTTGAGCTCTTGTAGGCACAGAGCAGAGGGGTGGGAGGCTGTGCAGGAGCATGGGGGGGCCAGGGTCTGGCCAGAGTGGGGCCAGACCCTCAAGTGACCTGCAGGGGTGTCTCCAGCATCTCCATGAGGAAGGTGTCGATGGGGGTGTCCCCAATCAGCTTGAAGAAGAAGAGGTGCTCCAGGCACTTCAGCCCGATGGACCGCAACGCTGGCAGGCGCAGGAGGAGTTTGGCAAACCTGGAAGAGAGCAGAGTCAGAGACACGCAGGAGGCACTGGCCACCCTCTCCCACGCGTTTCCAAGCCTGCACCAGGGTTCAGGAGGGCAGAGCTCAAATCCTCCCCAAAAATGCCTTGGAGAGTTCTCTCTCTTAGATTCCCCTATGTTTTCAAAATAAGCATTTTTCTCAGCATGTGTAGAGGGAATATGTATCTTTTCAAAACAGAATTTAGCATTTTTAAAATGTTAAAGAAAAAAAAAAGAAAAAAAGATACATGCAGATTCTCTCTCGAAGACTTGAGCTAGTGACTTGCATCTACATGATGCCATCAAAATCCTTCTTGAAACTGCCTTCAAAACCCCTCAACCTCCCCAAGAGGGTACGCAACCCCTCAGCAGCGCCTCTGCCAGCTGCTGCCTCCTGTTTTGAGGCGCAGGTGCCAGGGGGTCCAGCAGACAGACTGCCCCCATCACCATCACCACCAAAACCTCCCGCTTCCAGCACTCCACAGTTGCATCCAGAACTAAAAATAGCAGATGCTGTGGGCGCATCACCTGGCTGGAGGTGATGAGGATGGATCCAGCTGCCGGCGTTTTGAGAGCTCGGCCAGCAGAGGGTAGGATTGGATCGAAAACCAAGAAAACTGCATCTCGCCAGCACCCTGAAGGCTCCTGCCCAGGATTAAGGCACTGAGGACAAGCCAGCCTGCGGTAGCTGGGCTGCTCAGACCGTTTTGGCTGGTGTCCTGCCCTTGCTTTGAGGATGGCTCAGGCAGAGCCAGTGCAGACACCTCTGCCTCAGTTTCCTCTTTCCAGGGTGGGAATTGTGCTGCTCTGAGCTGCCTGCCTTGCTTGGGGACACTCACCGCCCTGGCTGCTCAGGGTACTTCTGCTTCGTGTAGGCTTCCAGTGTGGCATAGACCTTTTCCCGCAGTGATTCCACTTCTGAGGGGCTGGACAAGCCCTTGGCATCTGGATGAAGGAGAGAATACAGGTAGGGAAGAAATCGCTGCAGCAGGGACCTCTCCACTGGCAGCAGGGTGGACTCACGCATAGGCAGGAGAGGACTCTGGCTCTCTAGTCATGCATCCAGGGACTGGGACAAATCTGTCTGCAGTTCTGATGCTCACTGCCACAGCCCTCCTGCCTGTGACCTGCCATGGCCCAGAGGGCTTGCATGTCACCCGGGACTGCCCCAGGCCTCAGACTTACCCGGGTTAAACAGTACGATGGCTCGCAGGCACCCCAGCTCTGACTTATCCATCTGCATATCTTTCATTTTGGACACCAGCTCTGTCAAAACCCTGCATGTGGGGGACACGGGTGGGCAGACAATCAGAGACAGGTGCAGACAGCAAGGCTGGGGGCTGAAAAGCATTTGGGACAGGCTCTGGGAATACCCCCAATCCCTCTCTGCAGGAAGAGGCAGCTTTTAGGCACAGCCACGCCACACATCATGCTCTTTTACACGTGCACCGGCAGCATTCATAGACTTCAGCATCAAATTCATTCCCATTCTCACTTTGCTCAGCACATGCCCTCCGTGCTCTGTTTGGACTGTGGAGAGCAACTTGCATTCACTTGGGGAAAGCCACATGGATTCTTCTTCACATTTCGCTGTGCAAAACACAGGCACCGCCCTTATGCGTGCCAGTTGTGTAAGAGCGGTAACACGGTGTCCTGCCAGGCGGGGAGCAGGCATGGCACAGACAGTACGCGTGCAGTCGCTACATGAGCAAGTTGGGGTTTAAGGCTTTGCCAGCTAAAGCTCTTGCTGATCAGTATTAGCTCTAGATCCAGTTATGGCAAACCCTTAGAGATAAAGCAGAGGAGCATCTCTCCTCTTGCACACCCAACCAAGAATCTACTTCTGCAGCTGCAAATCCCTTTCCAAGGTGCTCTCACCCCATCCTCAGCTTTTAAGCCAGTCAAGCATCCCCTCCTCATTCTAAGCTCATTCTGCCCCAAATCACCATGGGTTTGCTCTAGCTCTCACTAATAACATGTTTCCCATTCAGAGCGGAAAGACAGAGCCAGCCTAGCCACCACTGCTGGGGGATGACAGAAATAGGCCACATACCTGTCAAAGATGGAGCCCACACCAGCACTGTGAGCGCTGCTGCGGTGCACGTGCAAGCCTGTGGCCAGAAGGATGCCATCTTGCACCGACACAGAGCGGTGGGAAAAAGAAGCAATGAGCAGCTCATTCCAGCCTGCAAGAGAAGGTGTGTGGGACGTAAGAGGCAGTTCAGCAAAAAAAAAAAAAAAGAAAAAAAATGCACATGGAGCAGGACAGCTGGTTTCTTCTTGCTGGCTTCAGACTCAGCTCACAGGAGAGATGGGACCCCAGGTACCAGCTGCACCCTTGCCAACACTGCAAGGGGTGGCAAACCCTGACCAGCAGTACAAAAGGTGTAGTAAATGACTCAAAGTGCCACCAAAAAAAAAACCAAACAAAAAAAACCCAACAAAAAACCACAAAAAAACCCCAAACAAAAAAAAAAAAAAACCAAAAAACCTCTTGCATCATTTCACACATTACACTCTAATGTGCCCCACACATACTAAGTTCAGCAGTTAAAGGAATTGCATTAACAAGACACATTTATTCACTCTCCCCCAGCCCTCCTACATTCTTCATGAAGAAGGGAACAAACAGCAGATTCCACTGCCCCATCCACAGCCTCTGCCAACTGCTCCTCACGGCTCAGGAGGGGTTGCTTACCCTGCGACAGTAGGGATGGATCAGCTCAGGACCTCCCGTTCACCATCCAGCCTGGCTGGCACGGCACACAGCCCAGAGAAGGGATGGGGGTACCACCAACATCCCCAGAGGCCATGGGTGGGGGACGTTACCTGCCCGGAGGAGAATGACTTGGTCTTCCAGTGTCAGGTCAGAGAAATGGGGGATTCGCTTGGCCCACTCGACAAGTGTGAAGAGCTGCTTGTCAGCCGCGTGGCATATGTTGGTGACAGGGTCATTTGTCTGATTTAAGTGTGATATCAAAAAGAAAAGAGCAGGAGAAATTGTTGATGAAAAATCTTTGATAGTCACTGTCTGCAACGCACACAGTATCAGACCAAGTTAATGATACTCAGAGCCACAAGTAAAATGATCAAATTGCCAATAATCTCAGCTGTGCACTGTTGGGAAGAGAGGACATTTATTACTGCTGTCCCCTCTACAACCAGCCAGATCAGCTGGCTGCTAGACTTTTCTGTTTGCTTGCTGTTCTTTGCAAAGTGAGTCCTGCACAGCAGGCTGCAGTCCTGTTCCTCAGGGCATAGCTAAAAGCCATCAAACAGCCTCTGAATAGGCATGAACAGCAGTTTCATCCAAATCAGTAAAACCACAGCAGTAAGTCTGCTGTGTCCAGCTCCATTCCAGTCTCGGTAACTGGGCAGACAAGCAGCATCCAGGGCTGTGCAACTGTGGAAGCCAGCAGAGGGCTCAGACTCTCCAGCATCCAGTTATTGCCCTATCTATTCATTGAAACCAAAGGCAACTGGGAAAAAAAAATGTTAGGAAAATAATGCATGGGCTGTTTTCTAGTTGTCATTTAGAGTAGCTTCAAAAGAAAAATTGTTGGTGAATTTTAGTCGATACAAAGCAAAAGCCTCTGTGCCAAATGCTAGCCCTTCACATGGGGTTTGCCTTTTCAAATTGCCCCTCAAAGGCTCTCCTCTCAAGCCAAAAGTGATGTTAGTGCCCCTTACTGAGCTCTCTGTGCTCATGTCACTGTACGCCTCCGTCTTGGGTTCGACTGCCAGCTCAGCTTCCAGGATCCTCTCCACAGGCATGTCCTCGCTGCCACTGCTTGTGGACTCGGCCTCATTCTCGCTCCGCTCCCTGCTCCTCTGCCTCTCCTCTTGCACAGCTGCAGGACAGAAAAGTGGCTCTTTACATCCACAGCAACACTTACCTGCTCACAGTGGGTCCCCTTTCCTTGGGGAGTAGGGATAAAAAACCCCTTCAGGAAGGGGAGAAGAGAAAATAAGAAAATAAATAAGAAAATAAGAAAAATACAACATTTCAGATGTATGTCCATTAAAATTTCTGTCCCCACCTCCCCCCAATAACTTTGGGGTTGCTGTAGACCAGTGGCCTCTGAATTTGACAAAATGTTGTGATTTCCAAAGTATGAAGCTGCAGAATAGAGGAAAGAGGAGCTGATACCTCCAGGTGGCAGCCTGGATTCGCCTGTCACAAGATGCTGGAGAAGGCAAGAGGGACCCAGCACCCAGACAGTGAGGTTTGCTGTGCTCACTGCAAACTTTTAACAGTCCCTCAGCAGCCAGAGAGCACCCAGCAGCAGGGCTGGATGGTCCCTCACCCCCAGCTGGATCCACACACAGCCTGCCTCATTCCTGAGCAAACAGTTACTCAGCATTGGTATCACCTCTCCCTCCACTACCCCTCTTTCCCAACCCTCCCCACTAGAAAGCAGTTCCTAGCACCTCTGCATGCCTCAATGCCTTCACTCTCTTCTCTCATCTCCATACTTTTCCTAAAATATCTGCTGACTGGAGGAAAAGAATAGCTGAAATTCTCTCCAGATCTCAGCGATTCATTCCCAGGGCTGCTGGTTGTAGTGTAGGACATGTGTATGTGGTACACCAAGCCTTGTGCTCGGTACAAATCCTGGGTGCACACTTTTTGTTGGAGAAACCCCAAAGGGAAATAATAAAATTCTGGTAAAGCAAAAAAAAAAAAAAAAAAAAAAAACAAACACAACCAAAAAAGCAAATGACCAGCAGGTGTCCTATCAGTTTAGCTCATTGCTGGGGAGCCTTACCCTGGCTTATATTAGGGTGCTTTCAGGGGAAGGGCCATACTTTTGCAGTGACCCACCTGGGTGAAAGGTTCCTCAGCACTGGGATTCAGGATCATTTTATCATTTTACAATTGCTCGGCACTTCCCTATGTTTTTCCCAGCTGGGAGGATGTGTTTTCCCAGCACTGCCTGACTGCTGGGGACCTGGCAGCATCCAAGGAGACGGCTCAGTGGGGCGCCCAGTCTGGCGCTCAGCGAGAGAGATCAATGCAGGATGCACACATGTGCCAGCCAGCTGGGGCAAGCATTCATCCTCTTTAGGGTAATGGACAGGAAGAAGCCAGGAAAGTGTTTCTAAAGTCATCAAAACCTTTGTGGAAGAAAGAGCATGCCAAGAAAACACCAGTTCCATCACTCAGTCTCCAAACTCATCCAGGATTTCTTGTTCAAGCTGCAATCTGTTTCCAGTTCCTGCAGCTCCTGGAAAGCCCCTGTGATTATTGCAGCCAAACCCCCACAGGATCCACCAAGATCCTGGGGTTTAAATTTTCATGCTCTGCAAAGGGAAGCTGCGCTGACACCCTGGTCCTCTGAAGCACTTTGCGCCCAGCTGGAAGGAAGAGCTGTGCCTGGGATTAGGTTTTTGATTGAAGTTTGCCATTTTGCAGTCCCCCACTGCCCTAAGCAGTTGAGGCAGCATAACACTGATGGTGCCACAGGGAACAGGCCACGGTTCAGCCTGTGCCCAGCATTACAGCTACATCCCCAGGCTCTGCCCTGCAGAGTCGGAGCTCCCAAACAGGGAGCTGATTGCGTGCTCCGCAGGGGGACAGTGTGGCCTCCAAAAGGGACAGCCTGCTGGCATTCAACCCTGGAGGTGGCACAGTTATTTATCTCAGGAAAAAAAAAAAAAAAAAGCAGCTTAAAAGCTGTGCTAGTTGTCATCTTGCATGTGTTAGTGTAATTTGGGAGACAATCCATCTCAGCAGTCCTTGCTCCACCAAGGGAGTGGCTAGCTGCAGGGGGCAGAGGTGGACAGATAAGCACCCATGCTGCCAGGCTTGCCCTCCCTGACAGTGGCTTTTACAAAGACCTTTACACTCTCCAGAGCCGTTTGGGAGAGAGGCAGGGCTGCAGGACCCACCACAGACACGCATCAGCCTCAGCAGCTCTTGAAGGCTTCCTTCAAGTCAGTACAAAATTCCTCCCCAAGTCCAATTGCCTCAGGTCGGATCCTTGCTGCAGACCAACACCTTTGGTGGTTTGGGCCAGAAACACAGTCCTTTCCAGGTTGTAGTGAGTGCATGTGGAGTATGGGAGAGGCTGCACAAACTGCTTCCATACAGCTCTCTCTTGCAGCACAAAAGACACCACAGGATGTGAGCCATACCACAGCTCATCCCCAAAAGGGAGGTTAAGAGTGGAAATGACAAGAGAACTACAACATAAAAAGACAGAAATAAATCATCCACCCTTATCTTTCAGTGCAAGAATTAGGTGGTGACAAATGAAGCCAGCAACCTGAAAACGAAAAAAAAAGGTTGCTGTTCACACAGGAGACGAGCAGGCTGCAGGACTCCTCCCTGCCGGGTGCTGTCCACAGCAGATGTTTACAGGGATCCAAGGGGTTCCAGCCATTAAGGGCCACTAACTAAAGGCAAGCTTGGTCAAAATCAGTTAACAGGTCCAAGAGTCACCAGTATGTGCATTTAGGTGTGATAGGAAGAAAAGTACAGTGTAACAGCTTCCCCACCAGCCTCATTTCCTTTAAGAAATGACATCAAAAATGCCCTGAAGCTGTCAGTGTGGGTTTTTTGAATGCTCCAGCCTTGGAGGGCCACCAAGAGCCAGATTTATCCTACTGAACGTAAGGAAAGTTTCAACAAGCCCATTCCTTCCACCAGCCCACACATACCTTCCCTCTTCATCCCCATCGCGAGGCACTTCTGATAGCGGCAGTACTGGCAGCGGTTGCGTTGGCGCTTGTCTATGAGGCAGTCCTTGTTGTCACGGCAGGTGTAGATCAGGTCCTTCCGGATTGTCCTCTTAAAAAAGCCTTTGCAGCCCTCGCAGCTGTAAACCCCGTAGTGCTTCCCTGGGGAAGCAAGGAGGGTCCATCAGTAGGCAGGCAGGCATCTGCCCTTCCCTCCAGCATGGAGGAGCTCAAACCAACCCTAAAGCTGAAAAAAACTGGCTGAGGGGGTATCACCTTAGCAGGCCTGACTTGGCTTTAGGGGCTTTTAGCAGGAATTGCTACCAGCAGCAGTCAAACTACAGAACTGCTGCCTTCCTGTGATAAGGACTGACAGCATCCCAAGGGAAGGATGTGGAGCCATATCTTAGCTGCAGTACAAGCACAGAAAAGCCATAGGTAGCAAATGGGTGCACTGTCACAGAGGAGGTCTGTGAGGCACAGCCAGGCTGCAGGTCTCTGGGGCAGGAGGGAAAACCCAGGAACAGCCAAAGCTCAGCTAATACAAGCTCAGAGAAATAAGAACACAGCATTTTTTATATATTTACCTTTGATAAACAGGGACATAATGTAAAATGAAATTATACACATAAGGGAGAGGAGTATGGCTTTTAGGTTTGTTCTCTTTTGGGCACGGCATATCTAGAAAACAGGCAACCTGCCCTAGGGTAAGCCAGACCCAGCTACAAATCCTGCAATGCCAGCATGGCCCCAGCAAGCCTCTGGAGTGTTCTTTCCTGCCTCACTTCAGAGCATCAAAGGAGAGTTTTCATTGCACAAAACTTTCCCCAAGAAAGAAAACCTCCTACCTGAGGACCTGTCCCCACAGATGGCACAGATGTGTTTGGCTAAGGATCCTGGGCTTGTAGATGGATAATTCATATTCCCAATCCCCGGGAGACCCGGCAAGGGCTTGACATCCTCTGAGCTGCTGACATTGTTCAGGACATTGAGCTGCAGAAGCCACAAGACAGGTTAGAAGGTCAAGACTCATACTTCAAAGAAATCATCCCCAAACTGAGCTGAATCCTGCCTTGCTGCTCCTGCTGGGCTCGTCCCACAAGCTTATCTTCAGCAACTCCACGGGGCTGCCATGGGCAGACCGACATCCTCCCGTGAACCCAGCTGGAGGGGTTTAGGCAGATGCTTGGTAGCAGATATTGCCTCTCACCCTGCCCTGATGCTGTAACCAAAGCTAGGACTAAGCAGAGCTGGAAAAGGGCAGGCAGCAACCTTCAGCTGCTCAATTACAGCCTCCAAGCAACAAGGCTGGTGGGGTCCTGCCTGCTTCATTTGACGATGCTGATCACCGGCTGCTTGCGGCCTTGAGCACTAACAGCTCAGTAAGGAAGAGCTTTGCAGCCAGGCGATTTAGGGCAATTAAACCTGCACTGCTGCATGACTAGCAAAGTGTAATGATGTTTTGTTGTTGTTTTTTTCTTAAACAAACAAACAGAAAAACCCCACAAAAGAAAAACAAAACAAACCAAACACCAAAGTGTTAAGTGAGTTATCCTCCCTGCCTTGTGGTATGCAAATCTGCATAAACATATGAAAACGTGGCCATCTTGGTCCCTGTCCAGAACTCAGGTTCCCAAACACTATGACAGGCTGGAGAATGGAGCAGATTCAGGGGTGCCAGATTAAAAAAAAAGGGAGCAAGCTAAGCATCTAAAATCAGCTGCAGTGAGATGCAGGTGAACGGCCCAGAGCCCCCAGCTGAGATCCCCCAGAGTTGCTCACGGCTGCTCCAAGTTAAAGGTTACAAACCGACATCGATTAGAGACCAAAGCCTGACGTTGCCCAGGGCCTTCGTTTTATTGCTATTTGCTTTTTGAGCTGTTGTCGGCAGGGCAGCGAGGATTAAGTGCCATTGAGCACATCTTGTCAAAAGCTGCCTGGGCAGAGCAGTGTGTCTGCAGAACCACTACCAAATCATCTTTCCCATTGCCACACTTTGAGGGCTGGGAATAGTTTCTTCACCACTGAACTTGTTTTTAACAGTCGCCCCAATTTATCAGCTCAAGTTCTTCCCAGCAAGATGGCAGAAGGAGGGACCAAAATCAAGGCTTTGGATGAAAATCCAGGTACAGTCTTCATCACAATCTTCATAATATCTAAACCACTAGATTTCATGCATGTTGTTGCAAGTTCTCCATTTGCTCCAAGAAACTGCCCGTTTCCCAAGGAAAAGTATAATAATTTCCACAGGGTATTTTAGCAAAGAACAAGAAGGGCTCATCCCATCGGGATTTTTGGACCTGTCATTAGAAAAACAAAAAGATTAAACCTGTTCTCATCTTCTCTCACCCCTGTTCCCTTCTTTAACAAAGCTTCAAAAGTCTGATGACATTGAAAATAGAAGTTATCCAGCAAAAATTACCACATTAAAAGCCAGCTTGTTTTGCAGCACTGGAAAACAAAAGCATATAGGAAAAAGTTACCCAGAGGTTTTCTCTCTCCAGAACAGACCCAGACCAGGCACTGGACAGTGGTAAATCCTAATGCTTCAACATCCAAATGTGCCCTAAGGAAAGGCTAAATCAACCCCTTCCTCCCCACAAGTGTCCAGCAACCTTTTTTACCCTGGAAACAACTTCTGGGCAAGGTGCTGAGCCAGGAGGAACTTTTTAAGGTGTAATATGTTACTCAAAGCTCAAGTACTACCTTTTCTTTCTTTCTGGCTGCACTTCGAGACAATAACAGGGAGAGAGGGTATACGTAGGGGAAGAAATGGGGCAGTTTTTAGCCAACAGTGTCTTTGGAGCTTGACTCCTGCAGGTTAAGTGCAATTACGTATGATATCTGGGACAACTGCTTGAACCCAAATCCATTAGCAGCCTCCCTGCTGAATCCCCAAGGCCCAGCTGTCTCCTCACATTAGAGGCAACACAAATGAAACCTGCTCCTTGGAGCTGGGAGCTTGGCATGGTGCCTGGATTAAGGAAGCCACTTCCCAGAGCGTCCCCAGCCCCAAAGGAAAGGCTTCCACACAGCCAACGCTGCCACCAGCTCCACCACCATGAAGTACCTGCCCTGGATGCCACAGGCACAGATATTGTCAGGTTGATGGGGAACAGTTGGGTGGTATGAGAAGAGGAAGGATGCCCAGCATGCCCACTAAAGACAGTCTGGACCCATGCAGGAGTTGTGGATGTTGGTGAAAGATAAGCCAAACCTGCCAAGTCATCCTTACACTCCCTCAGAGCTCTTCAGGCACCTCCCTGTACCATTCTTTTCCAGCCGCAGTAGCAGGCACTAGAAAGAGCTTCAGACAGACTGTGGAATAGTAGCAGGGTATGGGGCAGAGGGCTCAGAGATCATCTCCTCACTGCTCCTTCAACAGGCACCATGAGGCTCTCAAGCACTCCCTACCTTCAGGTCCCACTAACAAAACACAAAGTCTTGTTAACAAAAGGCAGAATTTCCACTTAGATGTAGACTCCCAAAGCACTTCAGCACGCTATCAAAATCCCACACTGTCACTTTGGTCCCAGCCATGCCAGAGGTTGTGCCAGGCTCTTGGAGCAGTGTGGCACATCCCTGTCCCTGCCCCACACAGCCACCCCAAGGAGGCCTCCAGCCCGCCCACAGCTCTGGGGAAGCACCAACCCCTGGGTCTCCTCCCTGTCTGGAAGGGAAATCTCAGCACCTGAGTGAGCTCAGGCAGTAAGGAAAGGAATGCTTCATTTTTCTTCAGGCAAAGTTTATAATGCAACACAGTATGTGGCTGGCATTTAGCATTAACATTTGTTTCCCTAGAAAGTCTGTCTCCTTTCCAAATAATGGAACAAAGCAGATATCCTTTTGCAGGAGGAAGAGGAATGCTTCACACGCTGCAGCCCTTGGCTATCCCGATTATTTCCACGTTCAGTAATTATATCCACTGCAATAGATGCAGTGGAGGGGAACTGGATTGCATCCATGGTGTGAACAGACCTGAGATCTCAAAATCCCTTTGCTGTGCAGGGATTTTGAAATATACACAGGTGTCTTCTCTGTGTCTGTGCCATGGGGATTTATGGGGGTTTATGCAGAAAGATTCACATGCTGGAAATTGTTCTTTACAGCCAGTCTCCTTAGGCATCAAAAACACACCAGATTCTACCAGCCAACCCACTCCCTCAAGTTTTTGGACTGTTTCCTGGTCTCTAAGCACCATGAATCGTCGTGAAGGAAGCGTGCACTTTAACCTACCTGCGGGCTGGCATGTGTCACAAAATTCATGCCTGGGCCTGAGGACAGAGCGACAGGGTGCGAGCCGATGGAGGACGCAATGACTCTGTACGGCGAGCCCAGTGCGTTCACCGGAGACCCGATTGCGTTCATGGGGGACGGCAGCGCCCGGGAGGCGTTTGCAGGGGCCTCGAGGTAGTTGTGGTGCCCGTCCACCGAGTTGCCCGTGGAAAGGCTTGATGACGGGCTCACAGATGTGGAGCTGGCGTGAACAGGGGAATCTACAGGGAAAAGCAGAAAGATTAAATACACTATGTGTACAGTGATCAGCTGTCCAGCCTTCATCATGCCAGCTTTGATGCTGGCCAAGGCTCAATGCCAGCCAAACATACCTTACGCTATAAAATGAAAGAGCAAAACATTGGTTATGGTACAGGAAATAGAGTTACATATAGCAACGTAATATATTATGAAGATACTACTTAACAATAAAATCTTCTTTCACTGCTTCAGTGCCTCAGCTGACTTGGAAGGAGGCTGCTGCCTGCCTGACTCAGGCTGGTTTTTTGAGCTATTCCCCGAGGTCTCATTTCTTATGTCCAAGCTGGCTCTAGAGACAGCACACATCTGAAACCAGGAAATCCCCACTGACCAGGCTGGAAGCCCTAAATGCTCCCCATGTCTTATGAAGCATCTTTGCCCTCTGTGATGGCTCAGGCATCATGCTCAGCCGGCTCCCTCTTCCCATCGCTCAGTTCTTCCCCTTCCCACCCACTTACTTCTCCACTGTGCTACTTCACGCGTTCCTCCAGCTCTCAAAACTTGACACCAGCATCTTCAGGAGGAGCTAGAGGAATGCAGAACAGAAACTGCCCATGACATGCTAGCAATGCAGATGACAGAACAAGGCATCCACAAAATAATTTTGTCCATTACTTTTCCTCGCTTAGTACGAGACACAGCAGGGACTGCAGCCACACAGATGTGCCTCACAGCCACAAGGAAAGAAGGTTTCCTCCTTCCAGACTGAAGAGCTCCAGTGCACATTGCCAAACTGAGTCTCATGGTAGCCCCATGAGATCGATCTGCCCCTAAACCCCACTGTGGAAGAGGTGGTACAGAAGAGCGACATAACCTCGATCATTGCCACTTCAGGGTAGTCTCCAAGGCTAAACACCTCACCCAAGGCCAAAACGTTGTCTTCTGTAAGACCAGTCTCAAATACTCAGAGGGTATCTGGGCATCAAATGCCCACTAGTCTCAATGGGTTAAATATCTAGTCTTATTTTAAGGTTTTATACGACCTTTTCTCCCTCCTCTAGAATTTTCCAACTCCAGTTAGCATTAGCTGTCATTAACATTTTAATGAACCATTGTTTCTCTGTTGGTTTTTCAACACAGGAGATCATTCCTTGGAGTAGCAAGGCATGTGGGAACATCACACAGTTGGTTTTCCATGGCTGGCACAGAGGATGCTTCTTCCCATTGCATTTGCAAGTAAAGCAGCATTTTGGTGGTTTGTTTGTTTGGTTGTTTTTTTCCTTCTTTTAACATTATTGCAAAGTTATTTACGTGACAGTGTTTGTTATTTTACCTGAAGTAACAATCAAATCTGATTCAAAGGGAAGATGCACAATAAAGACAGGAAAAGGTCAGCTTGCTGAATAACATTAAAGACATTTGTCAGAGTCAAGGAGGACTCGATCCGCCGTTATCAACCCACTTCAGACTTAATTCTGCAGAGGGAGGGGGAGAAAAGGTCTTTGTCAATTCTTGCTTTGGCTTTTTGGATCAATTCTCCCAGTGGGAAAGCGATGTGCAGCAAGAGGAAGCCGGCTCAATGACAACAGCAGAAGCCTTGGAGGCAGCGAGGCAGTCTGGAGGCAGAGCCAGGGCTCCCGCCTGCTGCTAGAGAGTCACCCCACATCCCCCTGCCACCATCACGGAGACACACGGCCTGTTTTCTGTTAGCAGATAGCAAAATCCCTACTTGTAATGGCTTCTAAGCACAAAAAAAAAAGCCTTTCATTCCAGAGACAGCTGCCAGGAGAGCCTTTAGCAGTGGGCAGAAGACATGCTGTTTGCCTGGCCCCCACCTTACCTAAATGCTCAGCTCACACAGGCACCTTGGTTGGTTTCCTGAAGCTTCAGAGGAGCATCCTGACTTGTGCCATTATCAGCTTCAGAGAAAAGCAAATGCATTTTTCATCACCTGTGAGCAGCCTGGTACCATAGCATGCAGTCCTCCCCAGCATCTGTAGCACAGACTTACAAGGAAATGAGTTTTATGCTTCTTTAAACAACTGGATAAACAGCATTGCCTTTGAGGATTCTTCAGTTTGGAAAATAAGCCACTGAAGGGGAGACCAGGCAAAAATCTATCGCATCAGAACAGCTAAGGAGAAGAATGATTCTTCATCCTTTTCCATTAACACAGAAAAGGGCATATTTTGAAAGTATCATAAGGACCATTTAAACCAATAAGAAAAGACTCCCAGGAGAGTTATTTAACTGTTTGCATTTACACCAGGCTTTACAGAAACACTGTCACCAGTAAGTTTCTCCATTAGGAAGGTTCCAAGCCTCACAGGGACCCAGAACAAGGCTTTCACCCAAGGATACTGCTTGCCAGGACAAGCCCCACAAGCTTGTGTCCATGCCAAGACGCGACTCTTCGAGGGCTATGGCCAGGGGCATTCCCTAGACCCCAGGATGGGATCAAAGGTTGAAGCCAGGAAGCCTGGAGGGCTTGTGCCTAACTCTCTTACTCCAGCAACGAGACATCAAAGAAGCAGCATGAATGCACAAAGGAGTGTTTGGTGGTGGAGATGGATGGATAAATGAAAACAGCTACTGCAGAGCACACAGGTGTAAAGCCAGGCTCTGCCAGGGCCTGATGACACAAACCAGAGTTAACATGCTTGTTTCCACAGTGCCTGGCCATGCTGTCCTGCCGAGGCTGTAACAAACCCATTGGTCAAAAACATCAACGTTAATTTTCCATTTATCAACAAATTTTATCCATCTGTTATAAACTGTCATACAAACACCACTTAAAAAAGCAGAAACAAACAAACAAACAAAAATAATAAAAGAAAAGCACTCCTGCCAGGTAGTCCTAATTTGGACTTTCAGTCCCTCATTGGGATAAGTTTGTCAGGTCAGTCCCTGAGGGAGCAGAAATGCACCCTCTCACACCTGGGGAAACACTCCTCTCAGCTTCTCATTTTCAGACTGGAGCGCTCTGAGAGGGACATAAGATGTGACTGCCACCAGGTTATCAGCTTGCATGAGGAACAATTTGCACGGCTGGCAGGTGTGCAGGAAGAGCCATGCCAAAGCATCCTTGACACTGGGGTTACTTATTCCCTGAGCTGAGTACCCTCAAAGTTGTTTCAGTCTAAAGGAGCCAGGCTGGCTTGAACAGTGCAAACAGCAGAGATAACAAGTCTAATTCATTTTGGTTGAAAATAGTGTCATGCACCTTCCAGCAGAAAGCAACCAGGAAGGGTCATCGGCTTGCAGGGATGGTATGGCTTGCCTTGAGGTATTTTCTCCCATCATTTGGAGGACGAATGGCAACATCAGCATGGCAGCAGAGCAGGACCAGCAAGGAGCTGCTCTGCAGTGGAAAAGCAGCTCTGGGACAGACTGAGGGGAACTGGGAAGATGGGACTCAGTCCTGCGTGCCAGCCACAGCTGGCCACCTCCGCCTCTCCAGCAGCATTCGGCACGGGTGACATTTACACAGGCCAAAGCGGGCTCAGAGTCCATTCGTCAGGTAATGCGAGGTGACAAGCAATGCCAGGGATTCAGTCAGATGCAGCGGGGCCCCACGGAGCAGAGGGCAGCCCTGCGTCAGGAGGAGAGGGCTCTGCAGCTGGCACAGCCCCTGCCCATGGGCACCCAACACAGCTCCTGGTCTGGCCAGGTCCCCCACGTCTGCTGGGGGACACCAGCTGAGACCCTGCATCAGGCATCAGGGCTTGCTATTGCTTTTAAGCACCTACTCCAGATTCAAGACCAGCTTATTTCTGATCCACAAATGGGTCTTTCTTCCCTGTCTCCCTGTCTCCCCCACTCCACATTGCATGGACAGGTAGTTTCCCAGAGAGGCTCAGGGAAGCCTGATATTGCACTTATTTCTCTCCTGGAGGAGCAGACGAAGAGAGAACAGGAGGGAATTGCCTTGTGTGGATTCTCTGATGCAGCGTCCAGAGAACCCAGTGCTTCAACCAACCCTTCACAGCTCTCTTGTACAGAAACACACACACTCCAGCCTTCTCTGTGTAGGAAACAAAGTTTAAAAGTTTAAAAAGAATGAACCTGCTTCAGGGTGCTTCACTGTTCCAAACTGCCTCTGCAAGTGCATCCCATCAGAGCAGCCGTGGGTTGGAAGTGTGCACACAGACACAACATCCATCCTGTTGCTTTCGCACTCAGAATAAGGATCGTATCTCACAGCGTAGAAAACTCTGCCAATGAGCGAAGACCCCAAGAACCACTCAGTTCTCTGCATTTTGAAACCAGTGCCCTTGAGGACATAAGCAACAGCATTACATCCACCCACCAGCCACTACAGCCTAGCAAGGATGCAAAGCTTCAGTATTCCACTTCCAGCTGTGTTCTACCTCAGCAAAATTCTGGTCCAAGGGTGGGAAACTTGCAGGAACAGCCTCACAAAACCAGGAACAGATGAACTCTCTCTACGTCATAACATATGTGTAGGTGTCCGACAGATGCATCTGCAGGGCACAGAGGTCCAGATCCACCACAGCAATGCTGAACAGCCAGGTTTGGGCTAACACAGCTAAACTGGTCCAGGACCAACGCTAGCTCAATAAAGCCAGCTTGGATACCTCTGTGCTGTGAGCGCTTCACAGGTAAAGCTGGGCCGGACATGGAAGCAAAGACAACCTTCAAAAGCAGACAACCAACCAGAAATGCCTTCGCAAAGGCAGTGGGAAGAGAAGGTCAAGCCTGCAGCCAATAAAGCTGCTGTGATTTCCACCCAAATAATGGCAGGAAACACCAGTCTGAGCAATTATGTTTGAGCAGAAAGTGGAATGAGAACAGAGACCAGAAACATCTAAGCCCTACATACACTGTCTATTTTAACCAAAAGGGGCCGTAAGTTTGCTTTAGTTAATGTCACTTCAGCTCTAACACCCAGCAAAGCCTTGAGTATCAGTGTTAAACTCTGGTGTCTGTCTTCAGTCAAAGCCTAAAGCAATCCTACCTCCTGAGATCTGCAGATCCCTGGCATGTCTAGAGATGACAATACTTCAGTTTTGTTTCTAATGTCAGAGAGAATCAAAAGGTGGAATCAATTCTTCAAATAACGAAAAACATGCTTGTGCTTCAGAGACCTCAGACATACACAGAAAGGGTTCATTGCACTGGCATGAACAATTAAAGGTGCCAGTTGCCTTGCCTGAAACATGACTAGCAAAACTTTGCAGATACTTCATCCTCCGCAGATCAGAGTATCAAGAAATGGGAAGAGACAGGCAGAGAAGGGCTGATTTCTGCAGAGGAGTACGGGCATGAGTGGGAGGTACAGCTTGGCAGGCAGCTTGTCCTTGGGGACAACCTTCAAGGAGAAATACCTGTGAGAAACACTCCTGAAATTGGATGTAGTTATGTAGCAGGGAACCCATGTTAACAGGAATCAAAGTTTTGCTGCTATGACTGCAGAAGTAGTTTTTATTTAATAGATGGAAGTAAACCTGAAAAACTATTCCCTTTCTGGTGATACTTTTAACTGTCCAAGCAGATTTCCACAGGCAGTACAGATTGTCACACTAATATCCTATAGAAAGATTATTGTTTCCACCTCGTTTTTAAGGTCCAGTAACCTTTGGGCTTCCATCTTTCCACTCAACTCTGAGTCAATAAATAATGCAGCCTTCCTCTGACAGCTGTCATCACAAAGGTGCAAAAATTTTTGGAGATGTGCTGGCACACATGTGAGCAGGGGCTTTTGCAATGGGGATCTGCACAGAGCAGGAGACAAACAAGCAAGAGAAAGTTTCCCTCAGCTCTCCAGGTGGTGGGAAAAGCTGATCCCTCTCCTCTCAGGTAACGCTCCTGTGCTGTTCTTGCAAACAGGGGCCACCCAAAACCTGGCCCTCAAGAAAAAGCCAATTGGAAGAACATGAAACTTTCACCTGCCCTGGTGCAGGCTCAGCATCAGAGGCTGTTTTGAGGTCTTGGTTTGACTTGACTGAAATTGGACAGAGGGTCAATAGCTTAATACATCCAAGGACATTTGGACAAGACACCTGCAGTGTAACCACATATTCTCCTCTCCAGGAGGACAAGCTAAGGAGGAGGGAAGGAAGGAGCAGAATCCCCAGAAGATACACAGCCTTTGCCATGACTTTGACAGGAACCGTGCATTACAGGATAACTCTATGGTGATCTTGCCAACTGAAGACTCCTTTAGCGACAGCTTGGCCAGTAATCAAAATAAGGACTGCAAGCCAAACTTACTCACCCTAACAAGGTATCACATCCCACTGGTGACCACAGTAACACACGAGAGTTGGATAAAGTTTCTCATCTCCAAAGAAATAAAAGTTGTTGAATTGAGGTCTGAAAGGTTTTTCATTATATTCTGATTAGATTTTCCCCCTGGCTAGTGGTATTTCCAGCACAACAGCAACCAGGAAAAAACACGCGCAAATTCCTACAGTGGTCTCTAAACTCCTGGAGAGGCTGTTAGTCCCCTCCAGAAAGGATCCAACTGGCTGCAGGGTCTGTGGCTGCCCCAGGCAACTGAAGGCAAGTGTCTCCTGCTTTAACAAACCCAAAAAAACCCAACAACCAACCAACACCAAAACAAACCCCAACCAATACAACCCATAAACAAACATCCTGCATTCCCCACAGCTGCAGGAGTTGCCCAGTCACAGGATTTTCTCACACCTTTGCTGAGTCAAAGAGCCCTCTTCCATCTTCACATACAGTTATAGGTGCAGACATGGCAAGCTGTGACACCCAGGGAAAAAGTATCCTGCAGGTCACAAAACCTGGGACCGTCACAGGTGAAAAGGTGTCAAACAGCTGGGCAGCAACCCCACTCCAGGCACAGCCTGGCTTTTCCTCTGCAACTCCCCTTATTCCCCAAACGACCTGGCCTAACCCCATTTTGCCTGGGAGACTGACAGGATTGCAGCCGGAGGTGGTGTGGCCACAGGCCAAGTTACATGAGTACTAATAAAAGAGACTTTGTGGAGGAGCCAAGTTAGTTCTTGTCCTCAACCAGCTGTGCCAGAGAGTGCTCAGAGAGAGAGGACAGCCAACGGAGCATCTTTCCTTACCCTGGGAGCTGGGCTTTGGATGAAGTGCATCCTTCTGGAGAATAAAAACACATCTTGAAGCTCCTTCCTTGCTTCCATAGCCCAGACTGTGAAGGCAAATCCATCTGCCTTGGTGTACATCTCCTGCTTTAGATGTCTAACAGTGACTCATCCAAACACTTTTGCTGCTACTCTACAAACTCACCTGTAACACTTTAGAGTCTGACTGTCCTTTTCTCATCACAAATCATGTGCTCATTACCAATTTGTGTATGTACATTTAGACAAATTTGATGGTATTATTCAGACATTTATGATCAAAGTGACAGTAATAGACACCATCAAAAACCATGTACCCTCTTTCTAACCTGAATGCAGATAAAGTGTATGTAACAGTTACTTGAAAGAAAAAAAAAAAGAAGAAAAAAGCAGAAACATGCTTTTTTTTTTTTTGCTATTATGCTTAAAATGAAGCCCAGAATTTCAGAGCTGAAGGAAATCTGAACACAATAAGATCTAGACATGCCAAACAGCAGCAGCTACATCACCTTAACTCTGCCTTCCAGCAACATGGTACAAGAACAACGAATGAAACAAGCTGGCAGCCTAGTGCAGACATTGCCCTTTTCCATCGTCCCGATGTCCTCCTTCATGGTGCCAGCACAGGCAGGACCAGGAACAGTTTCATCACTGCTTTAAAGTGTGGGGGAGTAGCAAAGACCATGAACACACTGTGAGCCTGACGGAGATGCAGGTTGCCTGCATGAGCTTTGTGGTGAGGACACCAAGGCGGTAGGAAGCTGCCACACACCCCCTCCATCAATGGTGACCATGATCTATCCTGCTTCATCCCTCTCAAAGCCCAGCTGTCCTCTCATGCAACCCGTGGGCCCTGAGGTTGTCTGGTCAGAGCAGCAATTGCCTTCTCAACCAACCAGAAAACCCTCTCTGCACACCCAACAACCCAAGGAGAGGCAGGCCCAACACTACTCACAGGGCCCCAGCCCCACCAAGCTGCCTCAGGGGCACAGAAGCTCTCAGGCGTGGAGGGAAGCGTAGACATGAGTGGTAACCCACACATCTATAGCGTCTGGGGAGCACAGGACAGGCCAGAGTGACTGTTTTAAAGCAGCCTAAATAAAACCTGCCCAGTGTTTTTTCATCTCTGTCAGAGGTTCACCTGCAGAAAACTCCTCTGTTTTTCTAAACCAAGTCAGAAGCAGGTTAAAACGCAAGTTAAATATACTTTTAAATGAAAGTTAAACTCCCAGTGTACTGAACTGTTGGTGGGCTGGAGAATAGTCCCTTCACCTTTATTGGGGGAGCAGAAATACCTCTGCTCCTACTACCAATTTCCTCTCCCAGAGATCTCCCAAAGGCTCTGCTGAGTGCTGTGACCCCTGTCTCTACAGGGATCTGTGCCTGGTTCCTATGAAGATCAGTCTGAATGTCAGTTTTCTTTCACTTCCTTGTAAATTTGTAATACTCCACAAATTAAACACAAATAACGCTTCCATTGTTTCACTCTTATTGCAGCAATAGGAGAGAGTTTGGCTTGTCTTTGCTTGTTCCTTAAAAACACCAGTGAGCAATAGATTCCTCAAACAAGACGTCTCTTTTCTGCAGAAACTGCCTAAAAATGGTATTTTGGAAAGTCAAGCACTTGTGAAACTTAGGGATGACTTGATGCAATACCAATGAGTACGGAGTTAGGGAATTACCAGAGGTGAGCATCTGGTGCAAAAGGGAGGGGAAAAAAATACACACATAGTGTGAACACCCCATGGGCAATCCAGTATCTGTACAAACCTCTTCTCTAGCAGAGAAATAACAGATTAATGTATACAGCCTGAGGGTCTCCAGAGCAAATCCTGGAGGTATTTACCCACCCTGAAGGGCTGGGAACAACTTGGAATTTTCCAGAGATGCTAAGACTTTGCACATCCACAAGCAACAATGCACTTTAACTTCCCTGGAGTGGCACCAATATTTTACCAGCAGCCAAGATGTGGGTGCTTCCAGCCCCTTGCAGCCAAGCACCCTACAGCTCCTCAACCCATTCCCCTTACACATCCCACATGTTAGGGCAAGGGGAATAACTTCAGATAAAAATAATGAGCAAGTCCCAGTAACTGCAAGGCAAATTTCTTAAGAGCAGTTCTGGTTTCTGCAACTGAGGCTCCCTCACAGCTGTGGCTGCACGGGGGTGCAGCCACAGCTCTTCGCAGACCACTGTCTTGCTGTGCAGCTTCATTCAGCTGATCTGACACAGCTTCACACGATTACAGCGGTATCTGTGTCACAAGGGCAGGAGACAGCCACTGGGCAAGGGAAGAGCCCTCTTTAGATTTTCTTGGGGGCTGTTTTATTTTGAAAGTAAATTTTTCCTCCAGCAACTTAATAAAAATGCAATTGGAAATATACTTATTTAGTTTGATCCTATTCTTTCAGTGCATAGATTCATTCTGTCACGCACAAACATATATGTGCATCTCAAATGCCGTGTAATAAACTTCACAGCAAAGAGTCGTGGTTTGACTCAAGCCTGCATCATTTCAGGCAGCTTGGTTTGGCTGTGCTGAAGTTCACAGCGCATATAACTGCAGGACAGCTTCAGTCATAAGCACAAAGCACCATAGGTTACAGCCACATACGAGTTAGGCTAAACATGTTTTTAAATTCCCTTTACCCCCCCCATACTCCTACTGTGCGATCAGTTCCTCCACCTAACCCAGAAGGCACAGATTGCAAACACAAGTCAAATACTTACTGCCAAAGCCTGCGGGAAACTTAATGAAGTGAGGATAATTCCCATACATGTTTAATCTTCAGTTCATCTCTTGCCTTTTTAAACACAACTGCCTCCTCTCACTTCAAAGCTGCCCGGAACGTGGCGCAGCCCACCAGGGTCGGGACATGGCTCTGCAGGAGCTGGGGCTTTTGGAAGGTGCCGGGGCAGCTGCCTCCTCCCGTGGCCTCATCCTCGCTTCACGCCAGCGGCAGCTGCTCGCCGGGATGAGACATGCTCTTGTTCTCCACGCTCAGGGCTGGCTCCCGCGCTCAGCTGTCTCGGCTCCCTGCAAATTCACGGCAGACCGTCCGAGTAGCATAATCGCCCGGATAAGACGCCGATCAATGCGTGACAGCTCTGGTATAGATCAGAAATTGGGAGGAGGGGGGGAGGTTAAGTTGCTTAGGGGAGGAGCATTGTGGGGAAGGAGGGGGGTGCTTTGCTTTTCCACCAGTGAAGAGTCGATGCAGTTTATTAGTTATACTAGCCCCAGCCGTGCGGAGGTGTCCCTTGGAAACACGAAGAGCTGGCCCACCCTCGCCTGGAGGGGCTGGTACTCTGAGAACGGGCCAGCAAACAGACAGAGCAACCACCCCAGCGCTTCGGGGCTACGGCTGCGCAGGGCAGGGAGTCCCACGCTCGCATCCCACGCACTCAGATCCCACACCAAACCTTTCCTTCACTGCACTCCTGGCATCGAGCAGTGGCCCCTGCAGTGCTGGATTGCAGTCACCTCTAGGAAACACAGTGCTGGGGAGGACCAGGACCTTCTTGGAGCTGATAAAACTGGAAGCTCAACTCACCTCCTCAACTCCCTCGAAATGGGTCCAAAAAAAACCACTCAAACCACTCCAAAAAAAGCATCATTAGCCAACTGCTAAAGCTGTATGGGATGAGAAGAGATGGGGACAAGGGACAGAGCCCAGCAGGCTCAATCTGTGCCACATAGTCAGTAAAGCGTTCCCAGCCACAGCAGCAGAATGCAGTGGGCTTCACAGACAGTCCCATACATATATCCACAACTTCAGTTTAATGCCCACCCACCATGACAATGAAGTACAGCAGGAAATAGGTAGAAATAAGCAGAAACAGGCAGCCAGTTGCAAGATCGGGGCAGAGCCACATGCAGTCTCCAGCACTGCCTCCTCCAGTGACTGGAACTCTGAAGGGGGAGCAGTCCCAGTTCCTTGTCCAGTAAGCCCCCTACCCAACCACTGCAATTTCGGGAAGAGGCAGGGACACAGGCAATAGTGTAGCCCACTGTTTCTTGTCTGGGCGACCTGGGATGAAATCACTTTGAAGGAATGGAGGAGGGAAAAATTTCTCTCAAGGCTGTAAAGCAAGCAGAGAGATGGAGGTCTGCACTGACTTATGTGTGTTGGAGGAGGAGGTGGGTTGCAGCCCTGAGGTTGGCACAAGCCACGTGTCAGAAAAAGGGGGCACAGGGCTAGCAAGGGGCTCTGCCTTCCCAGGGAGACCATGAACCACCCCCACATATAGGACAGAGAGCATGCCATGCAAACAGCGAAACAAAAAGAGGGAAGAACAGCAGGCTAGGATGTTTGGCATCCTGCAAAGGCCTGCTGGCTCTTGGTACCCTCCAGGTGACCCGAGGGCCCATGCTGCCCTTTGGCACTAAGCATGCTCCAAGGGGAAGGCATGCAATATCAGCACAGAGCTGCTCAGAGCATCCAGCTGCAGCTCAAGCGGATGCTGACTGAGGCACTGTCAGCCCTGAGGCATTGCGTGTGCAAGAGAAGGAAAAGTTACCCTTGTTAGCTTTGTTTCTTCCTTTGCTCTCAGACATTGCCATACCCATTTCTCCCTAGTCAGAGAGTTTAAGCAACGGAAGGAGTCTCTCATATTAATAACTTAAATTATTTTTTAAAAGGTCATTTGGCTCCCCCCCCCACCCCCCATTTCTGCTCTGCATCTGTATGCAAGGAATTGGTAATGTGCAATATCAGGAGGATATCATGACATGGACACACAGCTCTTTATGGTAGCAGGTACATCAGATCTACTCCAGGACTTGGAGTGTACCTTGGAAATGGGAACCTAACATTTGGGAGCGCATCTCCACGTAGCAGAATGCACCGATAACCAGACTGCTGTCAGGAGCAAGGAGGTTTGCAGGCAACAGTATTAGCATGCTGCATAGTGCATTAGCTGTAGTCCAGGTATATATGCACTGTTTTTTCTCACACTTAAAGAAAGAGATCAGTATTCAGAGTAGGTTCTGCTGATGGAAAAAACCCAAGTAACTGCAGTCTTGCGAGGGGAATACAAACAGAAGAGATAACTCTCGTATTTTCTATCTGGCCACCTTTGACATCTCGTTTGTTTAACTGCACAAACACAAATGGCACTGCAAAACTGTTTCAGAGGAAGAGCGGCAGCCGAGCAGCATGCTTACACGCCACTCTTGCAGGCCACAAGTTTTGAGCTCCAGGAAAGGGAAGCCAGAGGGTTTGATAAGCAGCACAAGAGCATCTGACTGTGTGGTGCTATGTCCTGTCCCTCTCCCTGCTCAGCTGAGCTTTTGTCTCCCCTGCCACAACCCCAGCACACAATGAGGACGTCCCCAATGAACATCCTCAGCAAGGGCCAGCCGTTCTCCAAGTGTTCCCAGCTACATCCAGCTGCAGGAGCCATAGGCACAGCTCCTGTTTCAGTGGGTGCTGCCCCACACTCACTCAGACAAGCTCTCAGGCACCCATGGGTCCCTCCAAGCAGCGTCAAGTCACTGGCAACCACAGGGATTTCTAACCTGTAGGCAAAGTTTGCTATTTCAGGTTAATGCTGGCTTTGCCTCTGGTGCTGTCCTTTAACAGCCACACTGGGGATCCTTGTCAGGGGCAGGAGGCAAGAGCCAGGTATGGGGCAGGGGTGCCCCAAGGCCCCACAGGCAGAGACCCAGAGTGGTGCAGAGGAGCCACCTGCAAGGTGCCTTCTTTCAATCTTTGGATAGAAAATTGAATTTCTCAGCAGGCCAAGTTTTTTTTTTTTCCTCTGTGACAAGAGTGAAATAAATATTTTTCAATCAAAAGCCCCAACAAACAATCTGCTTCCGAAAGAAGTAATTTTCACACACACATCCTCAATAAGATCCAAGACTTCCACAGAAGAGAGGGACTTTGTGCAGCCCCACATGCAGCAGAGGGGTGTTTCTCTCATCAAGTGTCAGGGGAAAGCTCTGGCATGACCGGAAGCCTGCCTGTCCAGCCAGAGCCCTTTCCAATCCAGAGCCCCTTCCCATCATCTGTCCATCACCCTGCAGAGATGCACCAGGGTCATCTACCCCCATCCCCAAGTTGCCCACCAATGCTCAGAACTGAACCACTGTTTCTAGACAAATCCACTCTTGCACAACAGTTTTGCTTCCACCTGCTTGAGTCCAGACCTCGCTACCATCCCAGCCTGGCTCATCCGCTGCCCTCAGGCTGGACAAGAGAGCTGTGCCCCGGCCGAGGAGCCGTGGGGCAGAGCCAGAGCAGAGCCGATTGCATGGCCAGTTCAGCCCCAGCAACACTGGGATAGGGAGGTGTGAGCGACGAAGCAGCTTTGCATTTTAAGCACCAACCGTGTTGAGATTTAGTAGCACCATTAATTCCTACCAACCACACGGGATCTCAGCAGCTTTAATTCCAGGCTAATGAAGTTTTAGTGGGGAATTATTTTTATTGATCTGCCCAGAGCAAAAAGCCTGATTTTAGTTCAGCTCTACCAGCACCCCTTTCCCCATCCCTCTTTTCTTTCTTCCAGCTTAGAAGAAAGGGGAGAGGAAAGATGACAAAACAGCCCTGAGCTCCTTAAAAGGCTGGCAGTCCCAAGCACTAAGTGGATTACTTTATTGATTTTTAGCAGATCTGGGTTAGTGAGTGCTTAGTGCTGCAGAACACATGCACACACTGAGCAGCTCCAAGGAAACCCCTCCAGGTCCTCTCCTCAGGCAAAGCAAGCGTCCGGTCCCCCCCGTTTAGGGGGCCACCATAGCTTTGTGGGTACAGAGAAGCTCCAGCCCCTGTACCCAAATCAGCCTGTGACAGACTCCAGAAACCAGCCCAGTCTCTCTCAAGAGGTGCTTGAGGCAATCCCTCAATTTCTACTAGAAATAGCACAAATCACTGCTTCAAGTGATTTTTTGGGAAGGAAAATCATTGTTGTACCACACTCAGATGCAGCTGGAGTCCCAGAGAAAATCCACTGCCCAGGAGGTGCTGGCATTAGAGCTGGGGCTCCCTTCACACAGCTAGTGAGGTGCAGCAGGGGCTACCAGGCTGAGTGCCCCAGGAGCCAAAATGCCCATTCCCCTCCCGCTTGCCTCCGAGGGAGCTCACACTGACACCAGGTGACATGCTTGGAGCCAAACAGAGCGGGGACTTCAAACTGGGTTTCTCCAGACTAACTGATGGACTGACCCAACCTCATCTATCTGCTGTACTGGTTGGCATCAGCCCGGGACAGGTAAAAGTCACCAAAAACAAGGTGCCTTGTATGATCCCCTGGAGATGGAGAGGACGGGAGCTACTGCATCAGCCCTTCCCCACCCAGCCCTGCCCTTTCTCACCACTGTCTCTCATAAAGCAATAACCACAGACACCAAGCTAATTTCATTTAGTCCCAGAGCCCCACCAGGCTAATGCAATTACCAGCAGCAGCATATTCAAACAGCAGCACCACAAACACACCTGCAGTAACACAACCTGCCTTCTCCTTTTCCCCAGGCCTTTCCCATCTCTCCCTGAGCCCCACGGCTGCCACCCGATGTGGGTCCCCACCCCAGGGTCTGGAGGGCACAGGCCACCATCCCCAGGGCCAGGCTGCTCCAGGGAGGGCACTGCCTACCTTGCAGAAAGCACCGTCCCATGCAGCCAGGAGCAGCCTCTGAGGGCAGATAATTCCCAGCCTGTTTAAGCCTTGGGAGACCTTCATTTACCAGCGCTGTAATGAGGCCCTCGACACTAATCAGCAGTGTCACCGAATCCTCTTAGCCCTGCCTAAGCACCTCCAGCAGCTTTGCTGGTTGCAGGCTCCAGCTGCCCACTCCTCCCAGGAATTACCTCCCCCGGCAGGCACTAGCAGTTGCACAAGCACATTTTCACACAGATACAGGTGAGATGCTCCAAGGCACCGGTGCCAGATGACAGAGGCACCCGAGCAACGCCTCTGCCGAGCCCAGAGGGCACCTGGGACCAAGCCTGCACTGGAGGAGTGGACAAACATTGCAAAATTCCTAGAGGACATACTTTAATGCTAATGCTCCCTATTTGAGTTGCAAAGAGCAGGTTTACACCTGCCCATTTCTGAATACGAAGTGTCACCCATACTACCAAGCCAAGCTCATTCTCTAGGATGGTCCAAGAAACTTTTCATCCCCTAACTGCGGATGGCAGGTGACCCCGTCTTGCTCCACTCCTCTGCGCTGGCACTCATTCACAGGGCGACAGGCAGCTCCCTCCACACATCCGTTCTGACTCACGCTTTCTGCTCCAACAATGCACTTTTTAATATCTTGCGAAGAGCAAAAACAACAGGTCCACTATAACGCCGAGATATCCTGAGGCAGAAAATCCATTTGGAGCCCAGCTAGAGAGAGTCAAGTCAATTAGACACTTTCTGGGGCGTCAAGCTGCCAACAATCCCGGCCTTTGTAACAGCAAAGAATCGCTGCCTATGTGCTTTGCAGCGACTCCCCCTTGCCAGATCAGAAAGGTCAGCAGCGGTAGCGTCATGGAAAAGCATGCAGCAAAGTATTCCTGGGAAGGTGGATCCAAAAAAAAAATAGCCATTTGGACCCTCTGGAAAATATTTCCTTGTCAAAAGCATCCATTGCTTTGGGTTGGCTTTGCAGAGGAATAAGCAAGCCCATAATATGGGAGATGGGCTACAACACACGGAGATTTGGGCACGCGTTGTATTGAGAAGCAATGGTTGGGTCAGCAGAGTGCTAGCTCAGTATTTGGGAGCTTGTGGCTCCCTGCCTGCTTTCAGACAACCCACTCCACCTTTTTAGCTTTGCTGGAATAAAGATCATGGAGACAAAAAAAAAAAAAAAAAAAAAAAAAAAAAAAAAAAAAAAAACAAAAAGGAACTGCGGTATTGTGTGGTATTGCAACTGGGAGTCATACATCCCTCTGCACTTCAAGGTAAGCACCTGACTTCTATTGTCAGTGGTGCAAGGCAGCAAACTGGGCTATAAAACCAGAATTCCAGGATCAAATGAAGCCAGGATTTCTATGGGCAAGGGCTAAAGTCACCGAGATCCAAATACAGGTCTCTGACCAAAAGGTCCTCATGTCCAGAGGATATTTTGGTGGGAAATGAACACTCAGGTCTTAAAGTCCACTTCGACCTGTCATCTAGTGTTCACCAAGGGCTTTTCAAAGGACAGGTGAAGAAAAGGTTCATTTGATACCTCCTTGATTCAAACTTTCCAATGAGTGCCAGAGAACCTACAGGTTGTCAGCAAAATACAAGCCCCTCTTTAACCCTGCTGTACATATGATGTGAAGATAGGATTTCTGCAAAATGCCTGAAAAAAAAAAAAAAAAGCCTAGGTTACCTTCCTTCAAAGAAAAGTACACCCTGAAGATTGAGATTTCCTTATCTCCTGGAAAAAAAAGTTCTCAGAGAAACCTCATGTCCATGCAACTGTCCGCAATTTTGCCATTTTCCCACAACCACCATTTCTGAGAGGAAATATTTCAACAGAAGATGGTTCCTTGACCAGGTTAACCCTGTGTTACTGCTTGTAGGGACAGGAATTAAAAAAAAAAAAAAAAAGAAAAAAGAAAAAAAGTGCCTTCAGTAACAAAAAACACCCTACTGACTACCCAGAAACAAACTACCTAAGTGAAACTCGCTCCCCCCACCTATCTCTGCAGAACTCCTCAAAAACTTTCAAAAAGCCTTTTTTTTTCTTTTTTTGATTGTGCTCCATTCTTCATTCTCTTTTGCTGGGAAACCTGGATTTCTGTAAGTGGATTATGTCCCTCTCCTTGGTAAGGGCCTGAGCTAGGTGGCACACAGCTGACAGGGGAGAGCCCAGCCACACAAGCATCTGCTGGACCTTGCATGTGTTGATGGCCACCAGAACTCAGCACAGGGTGAGGAAGGTCTTGTCACACTACTGCTCAGCACAAAAGGCTCCCAGCTGCATCCCCCACGGCAGATGCCACAGCCTGCTGTGCGGCTGGGGGCTTTGCTTGCTACTCTCACTCTGTGCAACCCCACGTTCATGCTTTTACATTTCCTCCTGCTTCAGCAAGTGCAAAACTCCAGAGACAACCTGTCAATCTCCATCACATCCGGCTGCTTCAGATGGTCTATTTATACCAGACAGGCAAACGTGGGTATCGTGGAGTTCAAGGTAACAGGGGTTATTTCTGCTCTGAGTAGCTCCTTTCTCAGGGGAGGAAGGCTTGGAGGCATCCAAGAAGAACAGTTTCACGTCAGGGGCTAGCACCAATACTTTCATCACAGAGAGTGCAGTACCCATCACCAGGCACAGCCCAGTACTCAAGGTCCCAGCCACAGCAGTCAGGCCTCGAAAGCCCAGGAGGCTGATATTTATCATAAAATATCTCATCTCAGGCCCCTCTGTATCCTGCCACGGGAGAGGGGAGATCAGCACGTACCTTCGTATTTCTAAGCCGTGGTCTCTCCAAGCCAGCAAAGCCACAGGGTTCCGCACTGGGTTTCTCCACTGAGCACTGCCTAGATCAGGTACAAGCATCTGACTGCGCACTGTCACATTAATCCCATAGCGGAGGCTCCAGCTTGCACTGACTCACTCCCATCTCTCCTGCACTTTCACGTCGACAATACGATCTGCTCTCTGGCAGAAGTGTAACTGATCCAGGATAAAGCCTGCCTTATCAAGTTGACCCATTACTATATAATTTAAAAGATCTGAAGAATAAGACAACATTTACACCAGATTAACACTTTGCATCACATGGCCACAGAGCTTCTGATCTGGACCAAGGGCTCGAAAGCCACATTTACTGTATCACCAAGGCGCAGCTTCCATCAGCACTTCTCAGCCAGCTGTCTTTGCAGTTTAGTCCTTGCTCCAGTCAAGAAGGATTTTTTTATAAGCCACAGTGGGATGGTGGGGCTGCTGCCCTTTCACGGGATGCTTGCAGCTCCTCAGGAGGCAGGCAGCTCACTGAGATCGTGCTTCCACTTAATTTCTCCAGATGCCACTGGCTCATTAACCCTTTCCCCGTAGATTTCAGCCTGTCCATTGGGTCCCCCGAGATCAGGGAAGGAAATCAAGTACCACTAAAATACAAGTGTTCCTGCACGAAAGAGGGAGAGGTGGGTTTCTCAATGCTTTGCTATCTTCTCTAATGCACAAAGATCTCACCTGTTTCTGTAATGACATGATCTTCCTGGGGATGGCTCTCCTGAGCTCCACTGAGTTTCAAGCAGGTCTTGGAACAAGTTTCCATTGTTCCAAATATCCTGATCCAGCACCCCTGGCCCAGCACTATTAGAACAGCAACTCTTCACGCGGCAAGCCTCCAGCTCACATCAATAATGTCTCTAAGTCACCAAGGGAAAAAAGCACACACACAAAAAACTCCCAAACAATAAATCAGACCACATCTTTGCCCAAATGCACACCCTGTTTGATGCTATGCTGCAGAGACATGATGCCTATGAAGCCTCTACACGAATACTGGACCCAAAGACACACCCTAGGCATGGCAATTGGAAGAAACAAAGCATAATCAAGTCTTGTTGCCCAAGCACATAAGGCACAAAATACATTTAAGATGAGATGAAGCCCAAAGATTTGTTAATCAACAGGAGGAGAGCACAAAGACCTGGCCTCAACCCTCACTGCCTCTGCCTCCACTGGTGGTTCAGACAACTCCACTCTTGACAGTCTGGGTCTGTCCCCTAGGCCATGCAGGCTTCTGCTTCACAGAAAACCAACAGGTTCATTCTGTGATGGCCTCTTTGTAGATCCAGCCTACATCGGTTCAAGACTCTGCCAGCCTGGTCTGTTTGACACTCTGGGGGCTGAGCCACCTCTTTGCCTTGCCCTGACAGATACACACATCCCTCATCTGCTCCAGCAGCCATCCTTCTCCCGGGACTCACCTTTCAGTGGTAGCTGAAGGGAGACAAACACAACATGAAACTCAGCCAAAATGTTCTCCCATGAGATTGGCTCCTCGCAGTATTTCCCTGTAGAAGCTGTTTAAAACCCTTTGTCCACATGAGCAGCTGAAGGGCAGGTAAGGACCCAGCTACAGCAAGCATACCTTTCCTCATCAATGCCCTCCATTGCATTTCTAATATATTCTTCTCTCAAAGCCACGTTTCCCTGCACCAAATGGAAAATCCACTGGTATTTAAAGCCATGGGAGCATGACAAAATTCCTTGTGACCCACAGAAAGGAACAGCCCTGTATCAAGACAAGCACAGGCCACACCATGCAGAGTCAAGACAGCACAGCAGCGAGAAGCAAACGTGAAGAATTTGCAGGAACGACATTTGCTGGCACTGTCAAATATCTGCTCTCTGCCCCCCAACCTCTTCCCAGTAGAAACAGAGAGAAAGAAGCGAGCACCTGCCCACAGCCACATGTTCCAGCCCTGTTCTTTCGAACCTCTGAGCAGAAGGAGCAGCCTCTGCACAGCAGAAGCAGAAGGGGAGCCTGGGATGATGTGGGCACAGCAACGCACACTCCAGTACTGGCACTGCACTGGTGCATGCTGACTTTTTAAGAAACCTGCACATTGCTTATTAAAGCAAGACCTGAAGATCCCAGAGCAACTTCTTCAACACAGAGCTGTCTCCTCTGCTACCCAGACAAATCCCAATTAAAAAAAAAAAAAAAAAATTTGGAACCCAGTTCCTTTTCAGGTATAAAGCTTTCTAGACCAGCAGCACAAACCCAAAGGCTAATCTATACCAGTAAATTTACCAGCACCAGGACACGGTCCTAGGGTCTGCCCTGCTGCTTGCACAGTCCCTGGTACTTTCCATCAGATAGTTCCCAAGCACAGTCTGGGAGTCAGCCTGCACCAAGGGTTGTTCCCACAGGAAACTCAGGACAGGTAAGAGTCAAGCCATACCCACACAAATCCATCTCCCCTGCCTCATTTCATTAACAAAGCTTTTAAATCACACTGTCCAGTATATCCTGCAGCCCTGGAACCTAAAATCCAGGGCAAAGACCAAACAATTCAGGCATCCCAGAAACTGCAAGATGCATCCCTCAGTGCCCCAAGTACTTCTCTGAATCACCCTGGTACCTGTGCCAGGTGGGAAGCTTTCCAACAAGGCTGCTTCCCCAAGACACAAGCCACTTCAAGCTCCTGCAAGCAGAGCAGGCCCAGGAGACACGTTTACGTGCTGTACTTTGCACACATGACATCTAACCTAGGATGACACAGCAGCAAGGGAAAATAAGTATTGATGAACCCTTGGTCAGGTGAAATGGAAGAGCTAAAACAGTCAAGGGCCTCAGCTGACACCAATGGACACAGCACTCTGACAAACAAAACTACTCCATTTGTAATACCCAAAAGCAGCCCCAGTGCCTCCTTCCAGATGGAAACAGAGCTGCCAGTGCAGGTTGGCTCCCAGGACTCCGAGCAAGCAGAGCCAAAAGCAGCACCTCTGCCAGGGCTCTCCAACTCTCCTGGTCCTCTGGAAAAATGCACCTTCCCGTGCATCCACATCACCTCCAGGCAAGAGTCTCCCAAAATCTCCCCCATCATCTGTAACCCTCCTTGGGGAGGAGCCTTGCTCACGTCTCTGCTGAGCACCTTGCACAGCCACTCCCTCAGAGCAGCCACGTTGCTGGCCTTTGTAAGGAGTCAGCAATAAGAAAATGGCCGTTTATATCTGTCACCTTGTATGTGGCAGCGAACAGGGCCACGGCTGCTGGAAAACAGCCAGGCGAGGGCCAGCCAGTGCTTTGCAGGGATCTCTGTGCAGACATCACTCCAGATTTTGGGGACAGCCAGTCCTGGACTTGCATGGCTATCACTGATGGAAGATGCCGAACAGTTCAGGGCAGAGGCTACTGGGAGATACTTGCTGGAGGAAGGACACTCGGGCACGCTCCGCTCCTACCTCCCCTGCAAGTAGCTGCCATTTGCAAAATAGATCTTTGGCCTGGCTCCATCTTGCTGCTTTTTACATCCATGGGATGCTCTCACCCAACCCAGCTGGGTTGGGCTCTGGCCTACACCAAGTCCAAGCCCCAGTCTACATGCAGGGCTGTTCAAACCCCAGCATCACTTTTTTTGGCCTGATGAGGAAGGCAGCGAGGAGGCAAGGATGCGAGATGTGATGTGATTGCTCTCTGTCATCCCAGGCTCTGAAGGGCACTTGGCTCCCCAGCCACCTGCCCCATCCCCAGCTGAGCAAAGCACAGCCGCCCTGTGGGGCATCTGCAGCCCTCCACGCGCGGCCGCAGACAGATGGGTCCCCAGCCAGCACATCAGCCCTCCCCACGGGCTAACTCTCTGCAAGAGCTATCTGTCAGGGACAGGGATCATCACCTGGCACAGAAACAGGGCTGAGCTTTTCCCAGCTCCTTCTGTACCGTGGGTCAGCAGGGCTCAGACCCACACAAGGGTTGCAGAGGCAAGGCTGGCCAGGGCTGGGAAGAAGGATAAGCAGTTTTGCACCTCAAGTGCCCAAGGTACTGGTGAATCTGTGGAGGAGCCCCTGCTGCCCATGTGGTGAACTGCCAGGGGATAGGTCCCCAAATGCACCCCGTTCTCCCTGAGCAGGACTCAGTGCCCTGTTTTCCCTCCCAGAGCATTTAGAGGGGGAAGCATTCGCTTGCTCCAGGGTCACTCTTTGCTTCTGTGGCCATATATCCCTAGGAAAATTCATCTCAAAGGATGTGGCAGGCCCAGTCTGCTTGCAAGCCATCACCCCCCAAATGCAACCCCATTGCCTGGCTTGAAAACCTTCCCCAAGCGCCCTGCTGTCTCCTCCTTGCCTCACGTATGCCTTTAACAGTTTGCTGGATTACCCATTGCAGCTAAAATAACAAAGCTACAAAAGAAGAGGGCAAACAAACACGATATTCTGCAGCAATTAGGGCTAAACAGGGGAAAGAGGAGCGGGGAATGAATGGACAATGGGGAGGGCAGGAACATGACAGCCCATGCCCCAGCATATTGGGCACGAACTGTCCTTGGAAGGCCGGGTCCGAGCCAGGGAGCAGAGAGCTGTATGTAAGGAAACACAGGGAGATGAAAAGGGTTATTTAAACAAGCACCGGGCAGTCCCCACGGGGCCTCCCTGTCCTCTCAGCATCCTCACAGAGTGTCCAGGGAAGAGCAGCTCCTGCTTTCCCCCCTCACGGAGTCCTTTTGGGTGGCGGGGGGACGCTGGCAAGCTGCAGTGAGGTCCGCTCAGAAAGGAAGGAATCCATTAATCTCCCTGGTAATTACTGCCACATATGGATTTGCACAATTACACTCCGTTAATTGGTTATTACAGGCAAGCCAGACTGATTGGGCAGAACGACTGGGCTTTAACCCCTTCGCTGCCCCCAGGGCCAGCCAGACCCCGAGGCAGCCTTCCTCCCAAAACACTGCTGTATCCTCCTGTAACCTTGCTGGCTCCTATGTCAAGGACCCACAAATGCAGTCTCCAGCACCCCGCCCGAGGCAGCTTTGCTCTGATGCCTTCCTTTCAGCTGGGGATCTCAAGGAGACAGACCCAAGGAGAAAAGACCCAAACTCCCCAGCTCATTGCATCTGCTCCAAGTTTGCAGCGGACGCACCACGTACTCCCCAGGGTGCTGAGGGACTGGAAACTCAGATCTTGTTGGGTTGTTGTGGGGTTTTGGTTTGTTGTTTTTTTTTTTAAAGGAGATTCAGATTCCTCGTGCACTTCGACTTTGTGCCCTAGAGCCCAGCAGGGTCAGTGCCAACAAGAGGAGAATCCACTCCCAAGTCTCTCTCACTCTCTGAACACAGCGTCTCTGACTAGATTTGCAGCGTAATGCTTCTCTTCCTCAAAGCACTGAAAACAGAGGCTTTACTCTAGTAATAAATAAATATCTGTAACCACAGCAATAAAAACTATGCCAAAAAGTACAGATAAAGCCCTTGTGAAACTCCAGACAGTGCAGGACTTCTGTCAGTTGAGTGTGGAGGCAGCCCAGTCCCCCCAACACCCCTCACTGGTAACAGGCCATCCAAGACCTGGTCCCAAAACATCTCATTCAGGATCCAGCAACGTTTCTAGAGAAAGCTTAGAAGAGGCAGGCCAAGGCAAGAGCAATTTCTGCCAGAATCGTGTCAAAGGCTTCCTGTTAAAAACCCGTAACAGAAAAGCAAACAGGAACATTGCAGAAAACCCACAGGGCAGCAGGGCCCATCTGAGGCAAGAGCTGTGCTCAGCAGCTACCAACATTGAAGACAGAGCAGGCATTAGCATCCTTGCACATCAGAGCCACCACACCACTGCCGGGCTTTTTCAGGCTCACACCTATGTGAAGCTCCCCCACAAGAGAGGGCACAGAAAAGCCAAATCCAGGCAGCTCATGTCACCAGATAGAGAAGGCCTTACACATCATTGCCTGCAGGGCACAGCGATGCATCACTACACCACGCTGTGCCTCCCTCTCCTGACACATTCAGTTTTGCTCTCATTTATTGCATTATTGCAATTTCCCAGAGCCTTCCTCTCCACCCTCATTGTCACACACACACGCCTTGAGATAGCACCCTGCTGCCCTATCCTCTCCCTTTCCCAAGGGCAGCCCAGCACCCCTCCCCAGGGAGGTAGCAGCTGCTTGGCAGTAGGATATTGCTCAGTACAGCCAACGCACTTACGAGGAGACTGGAGCAGAACCAGGCATCACACAAGGCACATGGTGAGGACTTTCAGCTCAACTCCTGAATCACCACAGCAAGCTACTGCAACAGAAGCAAGGAGAGAAACCAAGCAGAATCACAGCAAGAGAAGAGAAATCTAACGCCAAACCACTCTCCAGCCTCATCCTCTGGGTAAAAAAGGCTTTGGGAAGCCCACCTTCAGTTTTCAGCTGAAGGAGATCAAGAGGAGACTCAAAACACCTGCAACAAACACCCACTCACCCTTTCCCGTACTGCTATCACTGCAATAATGTCTGCTACAACACTCTAGGTTTAACCTAGAGAAACCTCCTTCTCAACAGCTAACTGAAGGGCTTTCACTGTCCCCTCTCTGCTGCAAGAAGTAGGCTCAGCAATACAGGTCTTCTCCCTAGAAGGTCACTGGAGTTACAGGGCATTTGCAGTAGGACTTGCTCCTGTTGTTTCAGTCACTCGTGATTTCCCAGCTCCCTGACTTCAATATAGAAATTTCTTTCTCATGCAAAAGCCAGCTCCAAGCTCGCTGTCACGAAGGGGACCTCGTAAAGGCAGCGGCTCCCAGCTCCCTGTGAGTGTTTTCAGGCGTGCGTGAGCTTGTCTTTGAGGAAGAGAAAGGCAGAGCAGCCCTGCACCCATGAAAGGTTGCTGATCCCTCCCGTAAACCATTTGCCTCTGCAAAGTTCGGAATGAATTTTCAGAGCTGTCAAAGGGAAGATCAAGCAGAACCTGCAACCGTGCTTTAAAAGGTCAGCTGGGAAAAGTCAGGATGGGAAGGACGCTCGCTTTATTGACAGATGCAGAGTGAAAGGGGCTAACCTGTGAGTACCTGCAAGCTGGTTTTGGCAGTGCACGCTAGACCTCCACTCTGGGCTCTGCTGGCTGCAGCTGGTGACAAAATCCTGTGCGGATCGCTTCCAGACAGCAGAGTCTGAGGACTAAGCCTGAAACTGCGACTAGGGCTGAGCACCAGGCAGAGCTCTTGTGCAGCTTTCCTTCATCCTGAGGGATGGGAGCAGGCTGGTGGGATGGTTGCCTTTCTGGCTGTCGTGACCCCGATCATCTTTTTAGATCTCTGAGATTAGAACATAATTTTCTCTGTCCTTCGCTTACATGCACATCTATTTGCCCAGGTTTCTGTAGGAAATGGAGCTGTCAGCATTCAGGCATTTGCTGGAAGTTTATCATATCTAAAGCGAATCACTCCAGTAAAAAGCCAAGGAATCTTCCAAAACTGATGCCATTTGACCCAAACTCCCTTGGGAGCACTTTAAAGTCCAAATACGCTGAGGTTTAGAAATACTTGTAAAAATAAATAAATAGAATTTTAAAGCATTACAATGATTCCTCAATGCCACAGGTAGTTACAACAGGGGTTCTACCCACACAGAAAGGTACCAGGGATGTCTTACAGCCTGCATCGCTTCCCCATTTGGATGGCACTACAAACACCCCGCTAAAATTGCACAGGGTTCACGCAGGGAGCTGTATGTCAGCGCTATCAGCAGGCACAACCCTCAGTGGGTTTTCCAAAATGCTTTAAAGTTCCTGCCTAGCTCTCAGTCCTGCCTTTTCCCCAAGTCCCCTTCCCCTTAAGCCTGGCTTGGGGGAAGGATTTAAACCCCCAGGCTCTTTGTGTGCCTCGCAGGTGGTCAGAGTCCAGACTGTGGAGGGATTTGCCAGCCTCTTGCCACGCTTAGAGCTGGTACAAGCTCAGTGAGTCCCAGCCACCAGCAAGTACACCTTTGGGGAAGACATCAGCAATGGTAGGTGATAATGGGCCCTGCTGTGCCCCACAGGCTGCCAACACACACTAAGGACAGCCATGGTCTGCCAAACCAAGGGAAAGGAGAAAAAGAGGAGGGGAAAGCAACTTCATGGCAAGCCCAAGCCAGGGCCAGCGAATTTTTATCCACTGCCTATTGCCTTGTCATCTCAGCATCTCAGTTAACATCTCCTGTCCTTTTGGGAACAATCCCTGCCCTCTCTGCAGTCCCTCCAGCCCTCTGATGTGCCCAAGACAAGTGGATTTCCATTCCAGAGCTCAACCCCTGGTGCAAAGGTGACTTTGCAGCTGACTGAATCAACCCCAGTGTTGTGCCACTGGTTTACCTGATATACAGGAACCAGACAAATACTGTATCTGCTGATTCTAATTAAACTTGATATTGATACGGATATGTGACATATTTACTATGAAAGCAGCAAGAGAAGTTGTTGTTTTAAATATTATGTGACTTGGAAATGCATAAAGGCAAGTAGATGTATTCCTTTTGGTCAGAATATTGTTATACACACATTGCAAAGAGCTCATACACAGCAGAGGTAGTGAAACACATTGTATCAGTTCAAAACACAAACCAGGTTCAAAGGAATTTGAAATGAATTAGTCCATTACAGTGTTTTCCCAGTGGAATTCTCTTTCTTTCTGTACATACACACACACACACATTTAATATATTTGACAAAATCAATATTTATCCAGAGAGCACTTCAGTTTTTGGAGAAACAACACTTTGTTAAAAGTATTTTTCTCATGGAAAATTCCTGACTAGCTTTACATGTAACTTCTACCTGGCCTTTGTTATCCTTTCTCCTCATCAGAATCAGCCATTGTCATCAGTCATAGCAGCCCTCACCTGTAAACAGAGTATTCCCTTCCACATCCTGAACTTTTTTCTTCCCCTCCATTGCAGGAGGAAAGCAGAGACTCACAGAAAACAGGCCTGGAAGGGACCCGGCAAGCTCATCTCGCACATCTTCCTGCCCCAAATTAAACCAGAGACCTTCAGGGATGGAGCTGCCACCTTCTCCCCAGCCCAGCTGTCTCACCACTTCTACACCACTCCTGTTACATAGCTCTTCCCTGTGTCTAAACCAAGATATCCCTCCTGCAATGAAGAGTGCAGCACAGCGCTATGAGGGTTTCTTTCCAAAGCCTGTATTTGAATTAAACTCCCATAAAGGCCCTGTTCAGTCAGTGCCTATTGCTACAGGAGCAGCACGCCCAGGAGGCTGGGCAAGCCCCCTGCTCTTGGTGATGGCCACAGCGGTGTCCCACCAGCCCTCCATTCAGCTTCCCAACCCCCAGCTGAGCCCGCGCTGCTGCTCAGCACAGCCGATTTGCGTGCGGTCAGGGCAAGGACTTACAGAAGTGAGGGAAGGAGCCCGTCTCCAGGGAATAAGGAGCCTGCATGCCCGGCTGCATTTCCAACCTGCGTCCTGTCTCTTCAGCGGACTCAACCATGAAGGGAGGTTTGGGATCAGCTTTCTCAGCTGTGCTGGGCTGTTGGAGAAAGAAAGGAGTGTTTACACATTGCAAAGCAGCATCCTCACAATCCATCCCAAGTTACAAATTTACCTCCCAGACCTTGACCGGGGCTGGGGTTTCCTGTGTTTGCTCTTTGGGCTCCTGTCTCTTTGGAAAGCGGGAGATGTTGCAATGCCAGGGGGAGGGCTGGCTGCACAGGCTGCTTGGGACAGGCCCTGCAACGCAAAGTAGTTGGTCTGAAAAGTCTCTGCTGAGAATACGTCTCCTGGAAACGATTTTCTTTCTAACCTTGGCTTCTGATGGAACAAAACCAAGCAAACAACTGCCATCTTCTCTGAGCATTTGTCTCAGTTCTGCTTTCCTCCTTCTCTCTGCCAGTTGGTCTTTTTTCACTCATCTGCAAGCCCACCCGCTCTGTCTGACAACAAACTGCCATCGAGAAGGTGGTAGTGTTAGCCACATCACCACTGGGCTCCAGTGGAGACCAAGCATAGCTGGCTGTTGCCTCACTGAAGCTGTCTGAGGACCGTGGGGATAGGTGACAAGGGAGCAATGTCCTACATGCATTCCTAGGCAGCGTCACTAGCTGCTTGCAGGTGACCTGGGCAGACCCTTGTCTCCAGAAGGCTTTCAGAAGTTAGAGCCTCTGGCTTTGTCCCTGTGCCCGCTTATCTCTGTTACACTCTCAAACCCTGCGCTGGCATCTGCCTGCATCTTCCCTCCGTGTTTGGATTTTACCACTCCTGATGGAGAGGAGCTACAAGCAAACAACATTCCTCTCCCCTGTCTGCGCTGATAACCTCGGGATCTCATCTCCTCTGAGCTCCCCTTGAGGCTGTGTCAACATCAGGGGGGTTGCGGAGGGCAGGACTGCTCTGACTTCACTGCCTCATCCCGTACGCTGTGTGCTGCCCGGCCCAGCACAACTGCACAAAGAATATTCCCTTGGGACATGAGTCAGACCTGCCAGGGGCTTTTAACCACCTCCCTCTCCTAGATTTTTCCACATTTACAGCAACAAAACATGCAGGTCCCAGAGTGCAGAATGATCTCAAGACTTCTCCTTCCAGAGACTTTCAGAAACTGGAGCCTCTGGATTGCTGTAATCCCCTCAGATCAGCATTGCTAAAGCCAAGGTGGGCCACACAGCCCCTTCCACATCAGTGCCAACTGCCAGGACATCTCCCACAGGAGAAACAGTCCAGGCAAGCAGAACTAGCAAGGGTGCTGAATTGCTGGTTTGATTTTGCTTGCACTTCCAGGAAATTCTTAATCTGAAACTGCAACAAATTCCCTCAAATTCAAGTTCTGATGGAGTTGAAACATGCAGTAGTCTGCATTGGACCCAGGAGGTGAGAAAAGAAACAGGAAAAGATAAGACACCCTGTGGCATCAGCTCTGGGCATCCTTAGGAGCCGCAGAAATCAGGTGTGTTCTGTCTGCTATCTCCTCTCCTCACAAGCACAGCCCCTTTTACGGCCTTACGTTGCTGTGGGTAAGATGGATCCAAACTCTTTTTTTTTTTTTTGTTTGTTTGTTTTGTTGTTGTTGTTTGGGTTTTTTTTGTTGTTGTTGTTGTTTGTTTTTTTTTTTACCCAGGAAGGGCTTCCCAGCAGTCAGATCACCAGTCAGAGACTCCAGATCATCTTGTACCTGCCACTGACCTTTCAGATCCACTCATGTTTGCCTCCCCAGTTCACACAGCAAGACTTCTGTTACTTGAGCTGCGGCGCTTGGATCCCTCTTGCTATCCCTTTCCCTTTCTCAGACCTAACGTATCGCAGCAGATGCCAGAGCACAGAGCCACTCCAGAAATGAATCTGCAGTGTTAGGTGGCACGGCTTCAACTACATGACAGGAGCCAGAAGAAAGGCTATGAAACACTGCTCTTTCAAAATCTTAAACCTCTGCTCAGAGCACTTTGTGCGGCTGAGAGCAGAAGTAGCAGGACACAAACTCCACAAGCACACAAAGGAGCCAAATCAATGTCCTGTTGATACAGCCTAGCAAAACAAGCTAGGGAAGGATTTACAGTGATACCAAAGGAATTATTTCAGCCCCACAGTGACAATACCCACCCACTTCCTTATTATATTTTATTGATCTTGCCCTAAATACATGTGGCTGGAGGAAATGATGCATAAATTACTAACGAGTTAATTTCTTGCTCCGACACAGACTCACAACAGCCCTTTGAAGGGGAACCAGGAAAGACAATGTGTGAAAGGATAAAGGCAATGAGACAAGCTTGGATGTAATAATCCCATGTGAATGATTATTGCTGCAACTAATGTAATCTAATAATGATGAATTTAAGCCAGATGTCCCCCGGAATATGCCAGGCAGACTCAGGATTCAGCAGTGGATCCATTTCTAAGGAAACCTTGTTAGGAGGAAAAAAAATGCTGTCGTCTGTTCATCAAATGAGAGGCTGTAGACCTTTATAGTTGAAGTTGCAATAAAAGCATACCTTGTGAAGCTTCCTGAGAGTGTGTTTATTAGGCCTGACTGGCAATTTGTTTTCAGGTGAAGTCCAAGAGGTTGGGTTTGGCCTATAAAGCTCCTAACAGTCTGAGAGCAGCCCATTTCAGAAGCTGCCCCTTACCCCAAGCCAGAGCTGCCACCAGATTTTCCTCTCTGATTCCCTGGGACAGAGAGGGAGGGCTATCTCCAGGACAGGTGAATGAAGAGTGGAGAATCACCTCCTTTTATTTATTTTGAACTTGCATCCTTTCAGCTCCCACAAGGATATCCTAGATCAGAGCTCCATCCCAGTCCTGGGGCATGATGTACCCCATACACCCCCTCCCCTCTCACAAGCTGCAGTGTATGGGGAGGAAAATAGAGAGCTCCGCACCAGAGGTGTATCATGGTGCAGCCAGGCTGCTGCAAAATGAGATCGGCTTCACCTTGGTTCATGCCATTTACAAGCCCATTTTGAGTAGGCGAGTTGAGCACAGGGCCAGGCTCCTGGCCATCTGGGTCTTCATGAAGACCTGAACTAGACCAAATTTTTTTCCCGAAGAGCAGACCAGAGTTGGGATGATTTGTTACTTCAGATCCAGCACCGAACAAATGCTCTTCTAGCCCAGGTATGAGGACAGCACTACCAATGGGCACCGATTCCCACCACATGTTAGGCAGTCACCCAAACCAGAGACCTGACATCAACACGTCCTCTTCATTCAAAAACCCACATGAGCTAAGTTTACAAAACAGTCACAAACCACACTTTTCACTCTCCCTCCTTTCCTCTGATGCTTATTCATCACCTCTTTGAAGGTGTTCTGTACAGCCATTCCAAACACATATTCTGGACATGCTTTGGGGTTTGAACTGCTGTTCGTAATTCCTGCTTATTAACTGCTTTTATTTAAGTAGCTCTGATGGGAAGAAGGGGGAAGGGAAGCTTTAGCAAGATCCAGATGCACTAAAACATAAATGATTACATTCAACTTGAAAGATTTGTTTAAGCCCCATTAACTTAATTGGGACTTAACATCTTGTTCATTCGTTGTTTTTGCAAAAGACCCAGAGATCTCCACAGTGGACCTGTGTGCCTCCAGTAATGAGTCATGGGCACTGTACGAACATGGTTGGATTATGTCAAAATTTCAGCCGTGGTCCCTCTCCCGTGATCCTCCTTTGTCGGCTAGTTTGATAGCGCAGGCTGCTTGTCTATGTTGAAATCTGTTTCACGGAGGCTCTTTGATCTGAGCTGGTGTGCTGCTGTTTTGTTCTAACAGGCACATAACTGCTCCAAAGGGCTTTGCAAACGATAATACAAACATAGCTGCACTTAGGACTTGCAAACCCTGATTTTGGCCAGTTTGTATGTCAGACGTCACCATGCCTAGAAATTACTTACAAACAGGACCAAAGATCAGGCCTAATTTTAGTAAGCCTTTGAGCTCTGCATCCCCTGACTGTGCTTGCTTTGATGAAACATGATCATAGGATGAAAGAAAGCAAAAACCCAGCCGGCACCTGCTGGGAGGGCAGGGAGAGAGAATCTGGCAGACAGGAGGTTCCTACAGAGATTGCCAACACTACTACACGTCTGTTTTGCTTTTGGGGAAGCTTGGTGAATCCAAAGGTGATAAACATTTGGCTTGGCTGGCCAGACGGGATGTGCCCACATGAGACGCTGCACTCTCCCTCCTCGCTCACTAGCATCTCTGCATCTCTCAAGGCAGGCTCCTTCTGCTGTGCTTCAAGTCTCCAGCCCCTGAGCTTCAGAGAGAATTCAGGCTCTGCTGGAGTGAAACACATACATGGGAATAGCTGTTCCCTTACAGAGAGCAGGCTGGCCGGCTGGGCTGCTCTATAGCAGACATCTGGGCGAGCGATTTCCAATTTCAGTTTGCAGCACAACACAAGGATTGTTGTTAGAGGACATCTTTGAACCTCAGGAAACTTTGAGGTATCTGTAGTATTTTTAGGACAACAGCTTTATTTACAATTCAGTGCCATGAAAACACAAATGTTTAACTAAACTGGGAGTGACTTTGTTCTCCAAATACTTTCAGTGAGGAAGAGTGACTCTGCAGTGAAAAAAAAACTTGCTGTTGTTTGAGCATTAGAAGTCAGTAAAGATTCTTGAATACCCTTTCTCTTGGTCTGAAGTCCTGAAGAAAGGACTACAGCCCAGTTGTGCTCTTTTCTCTAGTCAGGATGCAGTTTCTTTCTGTAAATATCTAGTGGTTTTACTGTGCCATCGAACGTGCAGGTGAGCTGGCTCAATACATTTATCAGCCGACCACCAGCAGCCTGAATGACTCATTGCCCCTGCAGCAGCAATCGGCTCTGATGGAGGACAGGCAGACAAGTCAAACTGCTGGGCTGTCATAACCCTCCTTAGCTTTCAGAACCCATTCCTCACCCCCACTCTCCCTCCACAGAAGCCTACAGCACCTCTTCGGAGGGATGGGCCGTGCATCTAGGCACCAGGATCCACACCTTGGGCCAACCAGCTGGATTTTTTGGAGGTGGTCTGGCCTGCTGGGCCTCTTCTGGGAAGGAAGGGGCTGCTGATAGCATTACAGTGTCTGCACTCTATCACAGGGACCGGTGCTTGCCTGCACCGGAAACTGCACGCTAGGCAAGCATGCAGACCTTTGTGGAAGCTACAGCAATTAGGTTAATTAAGAGCTGGGGCAGTCCCATATGTTTTCCGATCTGTTGTTTTTTAGGTTCTCTATTGCACCTGTTCCCATAGCATCCAAACACCCTGAAGGCTTAGATTTTCCCATTCCAGACATGGGAACAGAAGGACAGTTGTCCCAAATCAGAGCAAAGGCCTGTTCGGCCTCATATCCGGCAGCAGATAGAGAGGGCAGGAGGATAAGAACAGGACACTCACGCCCCTGGTACAGGTCCTCTGCTCTTCCAGGGAAGGTCCCAAAGGTCTTCTTTAAGGAGTTCAGTATCATTCTGCTTTAGAAACAAGGTAGAGGCACAAATTTCCCAGACTTAGCCATCAGCTGTGCTGGGAAATTAAAACAAGTGCTCATTTTTCCAGGCTGCAATCTGAGTGTTAGAAGAGATAATAGCCCCAGCTTGAGGTTTCTGAAATAGCCAAAGAAATTCAGACACCAAATCAATCCCACTGTCCGGGACTTGTGCACCCAAATCCCTGGGATTGCTTGGAGCATCCCCACAGCCATGGGGTGCCACTGCACTGGGAGCCACCCAGATTCCTTTCAGAGAGCTTCTGCTTTTTGCACAGGGTGCACAGCACCAGCTTCCACCCACAGCCTGGGACAGGGGTTTAGAGTAGGTGAGTCCTCAGGGCTCCTCAAATTCTGTTTCCTAGGATCCTCTGACAAGTTCTTTCCTCAGGTGCAAGCTCAAGGAGAAACTTGCTCTTCAGAGTTAGCTTTGCTCACTGTAAAGTCTAGGGGAGTCCATGTTCCCAAAACTCCTCCAAGACAGATGGTTCATTCTTGCACAGTACATTTTTCTGAGGCTGAAACACTTTCTGGAGCTACACTTCAATGATGACATGAAAGCAAAGAGTATCTGTTTGCAACCATCTCTGTTTCACATGCTCATGGTGGAACATGAATAAAGTGCTTTAAAAGTCCATGGAGTCTCCATCACCAATTTCTGTCACTAGAAGTCTGGCCTGCAAGACTTGCTCCCGCTTAGCAGACAGGGAAGGATGTTGCAAAGAGTCATTCAGCATTTCAAGGGCTGAGAACCAAAATCTGCTCTGCGTGTGTGCAAGGAAACAGGAAGCAAAAGTGACAAAACAAAAGCATTGACTGACCCATTGTGTGTGCGCGTGCGGGCGTGTGTCTGTGCGTGTTATTAGCTTCATCTGGCAGCATTTGAAACACTTTTGTCAGCACCTACAGGAACTGCTTCCGAGTTTTATGCAGCCAAATTGAATTAATTGTAGTCTGGAGAAAAGGGTAATCTGGGCCTGACTTCTTTTCAGCACTTACATGACTTCAGTGTGCCAGATGCTTGTTTGTAAGTAATTACAGTTACTTTCAAGAAACTATTTATGTCCAGTATGGGTTTAAAATCAGTTTTAATTTTAAACTCATGTTAAGAAAGGCGTGGATTTTTTAACATCCTGAGCGCTCTCCTCCTGGCACATCAGCTGGGATTTTATATGACTCTGTGCAGAAGCTAAACCCTCTACTCAGGCAGGGCAAATTAAACAGGGCACTGAATATTCCTGAAGAAATAGCTAACAGAGGAAAAAGAAAATGATCCAGATCTATCTGTTCTGACCTCAGCAGTAATATCCAGCTGCCCCAGTTCAAGGGAGCAGAGTGACAAATGCATTCAGGTGAATGGCTGCCCTGTCTTTAGTGCAAATAAACCACCAGCCTGAGCAAACTTTGCATGTCTGAGTAGTGCGTGCAGAATCCACTGTGGCTTTACCAATTGCCCACAGGATGCAAACTGCCACTGTTCCCTCCAAGGGCACATGGTGAGGGTCTCTCACCTCCACCCCAAGCCCTGTACCCAGCAAAAGTCAGGAAGAAGAGCACAAGCAGCAGGCGAGAAGAGTCTTGCAAAACAGAGATGGAACTGTTCTTCCCTCCAGGAAAGGAGGAAGAGCTGTGGAGAACGTGGGCTGTCTCCCTGCTCCCTCCCGCGTGACTCCATGATGACTTCTTCAACGCTGTCCAGTGCTTCAGCCAAATCCTCTGCCTTTAGTTGCAAGAGGTTACTGACACAAGTGAGTTTTTCTCCGCAAGTGCTTCTGACAGAGTAGAAGAACTGCTGCTACATCTGCTAATTTGCAGGGGTTGTGTTGGTCAAAAGTGACTTGCTGTAAAGTAGCAAAGTTCTCCATTCTCCGAGAATGACCCAGCAGTTCCTAACTCATCTGCAGAGCTTTCCTCTGCTGCCTTTGAGGGCTATCCAGATCAGACTCCAGTCTGCAAACAGTTCCATGACACAGAGAGCATCCCCTGCTCTCCACTCAGGTACCAACCTGGGGTCCCTGGTACCAGGCGAGGCAAGCAAGGAGGAGGAAATACAGTGAGGACTGGAGAAGGCCCTTTCTATCCTAGGACAGGGCTTTCTAGGACTACCGCCACTGTCTTTCTGCTCAAACCGTATCATTTCCCCGTGGGACATCTTGGTTGTTCTTGTGAAACCAGCATTTCACCACGTCTGATTTTTATGTTATCTGGATTGTTTGCACTGACACGAGATAAGGTGAAGCAGGGACGTTTCTGTTTTGTGCAGTGTGCGCTGCGCTATATTTTCCCCTTGGTTTAGGCCAGGCTGGGCTTGATTTCCCAAGATCCCAAAGTGAACACATCCTGCCTGATTGCAGCCCCTCCTTTCCCAGAAATCATCCTGTGGAATAAGCCCTGAACAAAGTGTTTCCTGTCTCCCTTTAAACCCTTTTCCTTCCACCCAAACACTCTGTGACCCAAGGCCTGCTCCAGAAGGCATGGATTCAGTGTGATTCCCTCTTCCTGCCCACTCAGAGACCGTCAAGAGCCCAAAATGACAGCACTGGAGTGCCAGAAGCAAGCAAGTCACCTGCAATTTCACACCTGCCATCGCTGCTTTCAGGGCAGCTGGCGAGGCGAGAAGTTGATGAAGGTCCCACTTCACCCAGGCTGAAAGTCAAAGCAACTGTTGGGCTTTTCAGGGAATGTCCTTCCCTGAAGTGGAAAGGCAGGTAGAGAAAACCTGCTGGCAGCTGCCTGGGGGCATCTGCTGCTTTGCTGAGGAGGCATTTGTGCTTTTTGCACGCTGTCCTGTTCTTGGCAGCAGCTTTCCTGAGCTGGAAAAAGCACTGGCCATCATCAGCTGTGGAAACACTTTCTGGGCTGTGGATTTCTTTCTCACTACTGAAGCCACAGCCAAACTGTGTTGGCCAAGTCTGCCACCCTTCTAGGTGAGATTTAATAAGGCCAGATGAGTTGCACACTACCAATAGGAGGATGGCCTGCCTGTCTGTGGGCAAGCCCATGCTGTATTTCTCATTTGATGTGAGTTATAACTCCCAGGGAACAGCCATCTTGTGGTCCTCTCTGTCCCTGACCAAGAGCTCACCATAGCAACTTTCTTCTCCAGGATTACGGGGTTGAAGACCCTTGCCAAATACCCACCACCAGCAGCTCCATTACACATTAGCAGCAGCTCCAGCTAAGAGGAAGGAGCCAGCCCCCTGCAAGAACCAGAGGAATTCAAATGGGAACAACACTCAAGACAGAAACAGACTCTCAAATACTTGAGTATGTTGCATTGCACAGACACTGTGCACTACAGTCCCATCTCCTGGCTCTACTACCCTCTGCCAGCTCCCAGAGCAGGAGCTGAGCAAGTTACTGATTTGATCACACCAACTCCTGCAGGAGCTGTGGCTTCAAAGTCCCTGCTGCCAGTCCTCAGCAAAGCACACAAGGAACTGCAAAGACTTCCAGTTTCCAGAGCCTGTAGCAGTGACCTATCTTCGTAAGCGAAGAACTGCTGCCCAAATACTGGGCCCTGTCCAGCCCTTGAAAACTGCAGCTCTGGAAGGCAACTTCAGCCAGGCCCTGGTAAATGACTGCTTGTTTGATGGCTAATTGCTTATGAAAACAGAAGGCACAAACCCAATCTGGGCAGGGCTTATACTGTCCATATCACCAAGGGCCGCAGAAACACCTACCCGAAATCAAACACTACCTGTCTGTTTGAGACTTTAAGTGAAATTTTGTTTCTAAGTCCCCTTCTGTCAGACTGCAGATGTAAAAAGCTAAAGCCACCTGGCTAGCTCGGTTCATCAGGAATGTGCTAAGTTACGCCACAAAACCCATCCCCTTGCCAAGCAGCAAACACACAGAGCTGTGAAAGGACACACGTGCCTCTCAGTTAATGTCACCTTTACAGCTTCCATAGGTCACAGCACAAGCAGACCTCCGCTCCAAAATAAGATGCCAGGCAAAATACAGATCCCATTCTGAACCCCCACCACAGGCCCAGGGAGAGCTGAGGAATTTAAGGGAAATGGGACAACAGAAAGTAAGGAAGTCCCTCCAGCAAAGACCCTGCAGCCCTTCGGTGGTTGCACAGCACTGCACCATATAGAGGAGTGATACAATGGGGTTACTAAATGACTGCCTGGCCGCAAGCGTTCCCATGGCCGTTCCTGCCAGCACAGGAACTATACAGACAACAAACAACAGAAGAGCTGTGTTCACAGGCACTGTGACAGAGACATACCCACTGCAAATAAAATGACTGTTTTATTCGCAGTGGATATTAAAGATCCTAAAAGTCTGGACACACCATGCCATCATAATGCATAATTCATAGCCTGAAGTAGGCAAAAACAGTGCCAGGAAAAGATCAAGAATCAAGCAACCTGGGCAAGCACAGGCTAGGGTTTTGCCTGTGCCCTGGACTAACATTAATTATGAGGACAGATGTAACCTGTAAATCACTGGAAGGAAGGGGATCCCCTTCAGGGAGTCTTTGTCTGACCTAGGGCATACACAGAAGAGAGAGAGAGGGGACTAAGTCTCACTCAAATGTGGTCTCTCCTGCTGCCTCCAGAAGTCACAAGGGATGAAGGTTTGGAGAAAGAGAGGGGATAATTTTATAGTCTCTTTTCTGGCAATAAAGTCCCTGTAAGATCCCACAGAAAGCTACTAAAAGCACCAGCTCCTGGGAAAGGAGAGGCTGGGCTGCCCTGACTGCAGCAGGGTAGAGCCATGCTGGCCTGAGCAGCCAGAGGATGCCACACATGTAGAGGACAACAACAAGGACAGGCTGGGGGGACCCATGTGGTGGTTTAGCTCTCAAAACAGCTCCTGCAGGGATTCAGAGCAGGGCGTTTCGGGCTAATCTCTACGTCCCCTCAGGGAACCTGAAGGATTACTGCTCTGCATCTGCTCACATGGTTGGGCCCCACCTTGTCAAGGCAGGGGAAGCGCTGACAGCCGCTCTCAGTTCATTAATCGGTTTGGGATAAAGAGCAATGGGCTCTGTCCACTCTGGCACAGCACCTCTTAATTGACTCCCTTGCTCACAGGCCTGATGGCTCCTCTTGAACCTTGCCTAGGGCAGGAACGTATCTCATGGTTGCATCAAGGGCTGGCTGCTGGCAGCAGCTATGGAGAGCCACAGTGCAGTTCCCTTGGCTGTGTCAGGGGCTGGGGAAGGGTGGCCACAGGAGTGTCTGGCTGTCGCTGGCACCTGGCCAGCACTAGCCCATAGCAGAGCCTTTGGCTATGGCCCTAGACAGCAGTCATCACTAATCCCCAGAGCTGTGCTCTCACCATTACCCCATGGTGTCTCAGCACCCAGCTAGCTTCCCAGCAGAAAGGGCTGCAAAAGACCTTCATGGACTGAGGGGTTTACGCTGTTAACCATGCTCCAAGATCACCTACTTGCTTTGCTTTCTGCTCTCCTCTCCCTCCTGAGCATGCCTCTGGCTTAGCCCACTGCTGGTCCAGGCACCTGCCTTACAAGACGCATTGCTGAGCCTTCCTCCTTCCTCTCACGACTGAGGATGCTGGTTTGGGGTCCAGCTCTGGCTGTGCTAGCTCCCAGGCAGTCAGTGCCATCTGCTGGCTACTCTCTCCTTGACAGCTATGAAAACATGAAAAGCTAAATAAGGCACAGCCATCCTTTTTAGCCAGTCTTCCCCCAACCCCTCACATTCTGCTGCTGAAACCATGTGCCTCAGGGCTGACCTAAATAATTTAATGTACATTTCCAAAAATGGAGCATTACATTTAAAACCTTTTTATTAAATACTGTTACAAATAGGACAATACATATCAGATTTTAAGTCAGATTCTTAATTTATAACTTAACCATAACTTAAGACTATCATTTAAAGTCCTTTGACAGTTCAGTAAATCATACTTGCAATATATATACACACAAATCTCAGGCTTCTGTTTCATCTGTAAACAATATGTAGGCATGAAATCCTTAGAAAGACCTCAATTATTTTAAAATTACCTGGGCCCAGATCAATGGCCACATACCTACTCAGGAACAGGTATTTTACAATACATTTAACAGCACAGAAATACCCACAGCAAAAATTGCACAATTAAATATTTATGTATACACCTGTATTACAGTGCATAATCCCACAGGGATGAGAATTTCAGATCTACTTGCTGCATTTAGAAACCAGAGTACCTAGTATAAGCACTAAGATTCCTAGTGCTATTACCAAAAAAACCCAAACAAATAAACAAACAAACAACAAAACAGTTTAAAGTCCCTAAGCTTTTTGGAATATGCAGCAGAAACTCAAATAATTGCCCATATCACTACAGGCATATTTATTGACTAGGACATCCTCTTACAACAAACTGACTTCAACAATAAACCAGATCAATAGTTTCAAGGCTATTCAATGAATATTTTTTCATCCTGCTTATTCTGCTTCTACAAGTATAACCTATATCACTCCACAGAAGACATCTCCAGCAGTGTAGCAACTGATGTGAAATAATGCATGTCTTCACCTCACCTAGGTACCTTTGAGTAGACCAGAGGAGAAACCAGCCTCCTCTTTAGGCAGTAGCCTACTATTTGCTCACCATCTGGACAAGAGATGGCAAGCTCCCAGTTATGATAACTACATGACTGAATATAGACAGTATTTTGCCAGAAGGCCAGAGTTTTACTCTCTGCTTGTCTGCAATGGAAATACCAGACAGCTTGAGTTCAAAATTTGAGCGGTACACAAGGTCAATCATCTTGTCAGCAAGAGGTAAAAACATCTGGACAGCTGCTGATTTGCATGCAGTTTCATTCTCCGGAAATCTGAGACATAAGTAAAAATGGCTTCAATTCCTGCAGAGAGAACAAGATTCCTCTATAAATCAGAAAATTGGCACAGGTTTGTATTTGCTCTCATTTCAGAGGAATTTTGTATGCAGCAGGTAGCAAAAATGCACAAAAACGTGTTCCTAATACTATATGTGGCTGGACAGAATGCTAAGCACAATCATCCTCAACCAGCTGAAGAACCATTTCTAAAGCAATAAATCCACCAGTCTTGTTAGGAACTTCCATGCATATTAGGCACCCCAAAGCACATATTGCTATTCCAGCAATTGTACAGAAATTAACATTTGATTTAAAAGAAGATAATTTGTGCGTGCAGCTATCTCATATTCTTACCTGAAACATCTGGAGTTAGACATTCTGGTCAGCACTTTGCAAGCTACCTTTGATGGTCAGGCTCTGGCAGCTACTACAAAAAAACAGAAATGAGAAGTACTGTAATGACAACTGGTTTACATCAAATGGATTTTAGCAAAGTGATTGCAGTGTTTTTCATGCTGCTTTTTGAGACACAACTTACCTGGAAGGAGTAAATGTCCCTGCTGCAAGAACAACAAGAAAAGGTATTAGCATTTCAAGACAGAAGACCCCCCCCCTTTCTTCTACTAAAACACACCTCTGATTTCTGAATAGCTGATAAAAAGTCATTATTTAGCAAAGGCAGTTTATTACTGTGTTGTCACTAGCCTCATCTCAAATTCCCATTCAGTTTCCCTCACAGTAATTACTGATATGTTACTGAATGTTGCTTTTTTTCTTCTAATTCTTATTTCCTAAACATTTGGCTTTTACTATTTTTGATTTTTAAATGTTGATCCAAAAGCCAAACATGGCAGGCATGCAGGCTTCTTGAAAATAATTTTGGAGTTTCCTTAAGTATGGGAATCTTCACTTTTTCAAAAAGCAAGGTATTAGGGTTTGGAGGTGTTTTTCTTCACTGAATTTTTCAGTAAGATAAAACCAGTGGACCCAGTCCAATTGCTCACCTTTTCTTTGGAAACGTCTTACAAGCCAGAGAAGGAAGAATGCCGTGGACAACAGAGAGGCACTTGTGGCTGCTATGCCCACAGTGACATAGCTCATTTGTTCAGAAGCTGAAAGGATGAAAAAGTTTCAGTGAGATCAAGAGGCATGCGAGGTCTTCGAAGCCCTCTCCACTTCTTCTTGTGCTCTTCAAGAGGAACCAGAATTGCAGCTTGTAACCCTTTAATTTTCTCTTGTTGAGACAGGACATATCCTATACACAAGGTAGAAAGCTGTATACTAAAAAATTATCCCATCCATTGCCAAAGCAACGGAAAGGCAACAAGCCATCTATACCAGGGTCTAAACTCCAGCCTCACATGACAATTCATGCTCTTTTATTTTTCATGTTCCAGTTCATGTTTTAATTCCCACTGTGCTGTCTTCCCCTTTGAGCAATCCCATTGAGATCAATTAAATTATTTAAGGATCTAAATTCTCCTCAAGCAAATAAAGTGGAGTTGAGCTTTTAGGATCTCAAGCAAAAGCATTTCAGGCAGGCCAAGTATGTTCCCACTGAGGACAGGGATAGAGCTCTTACTGCCTTGAATGGGAAGGGAAAGGCTGAGACTTCTGTCCTGTAAAGTTACAGCTTTGACAGAAAAGCTCTGTGAGGTCTTTTGGCTGAGGAGTTCACCCAATAAACTATCAAACCAAATTAACAAATCTATAAACTTTTCCACTGAGAAACAGATTTCCCCATGAGGTTGTTTCTCTAGAAAAGCTTTTTTTCTTTATTTATAGGGAGAAAGCTCAACATGAGAAATATTTTAATTAAAAATGAAACAATCCAACCTGAAATCAGGTTGCAGCTTTTGGTTTTGGATAAGAAAACAATATTTTTCACTAAGACCTTTCAGTAATTTTTCCTCCTTCTATTTTCAAAATATAGCGAGATTTGGCTGGGCTGCTTAATTCATGGACTTCACTAGAAATTCTAGCTCACTGGTTGGTGTTACCTCCTCCACCCTTCCATAACTCATTTGACTAGAAACCCAATGCCACCTTTCTGTGGCTAGTCACAGGTCAAATACCTTCACATGTGGGCAGAGCAGCACTCCAGTTTCCCAGATAACTGCACTCAAGAACATGAGAACCATTGAGCCTCCATCCTTCTAGACAGCTGAAGTGGCAGGCTGTGTTGTAGGGGAAGTTCTCAGCACCATGTGAGCAATCCATAGAGCCTTTCTCAGGAGAGCTCAGTGGTTCACACTGTACAACTGAAATACAGAAAGAAATGGTTAAGAATCATTAAGGACTTTCCTGTCTTTGGCCCTAGTTTTTGCACTAATAGATGTACGCTGTATTTTCAAATTCATTTGACTTTGGGATGGGAGCAGCTCAGAGCCATGAGCAGGCATTTCTAAGGTAGGGCAAACAGCTGAAAACATGAGAGGCAGCACAGTTTGGTGCCAGGACCCTACAGGAACAGGGATTTCAGTGTGCTGTCCAGTGACAAGAAAAAGTGTCTTTTTCAACCCAGTAAGTCTTACCTTTGCATTTTGGCACTGGTTCTGACCACTGTCCCTGCGCTGTGCACTCAACGCTGGATGGGCCATCCAGAACATAGCCTTCGCTGCAGCGGAAATCACAACGTGAGCGATAGGTGAGATCTGCAGGAGCACGGTCACAAGTCACAAAGCCTTCTTCTGGTGGGGCTACAGCCTCACATCTCACTGCTGCAACACACAGATCACAAAAGCAGTCAGGACAGATGTCTCAGGAACTCAGCATTCCAACGCTGACAGCTCCAAGTGCTCAGGTGAGCAGGGATAAGGAAAGGTACCTGCACAGGATGGCTGCTGCCTGTCCCAAGCCCCAGAAGACCCACACTGCAGCATGGCTGGTCCTGTCAGGGCAAATCCTTCCTCACAGGTGAACTCACAGGTGGTACCCCAGGTGAGCTCCACAGAGGGATGGGAGCAGTTCACAGCACCATGGGCAGGCATTTTTAAGGCAGGACATGTCACAGCTGAAAAGCATAAGAAAAAGCACAAAGTTTAGCTTGGAGTGGGTCAAGATAAACACTCCTCTTTGAGCTGACAAGAGGACGTTCCTGTTTCCTGAGACACTGCTAGGTCTGAAAGGAAGTACTACAGCTCTGTAGGGGACAGCTTCAGGCAGGGTCTTCAGCATGTTGCACAGTGCAGCCAGAATCCTTAAACATGCAAGCTATCCTGAGACTGGCTCCAGATTATACTCCAGAATTGGCTTGAATAAACAGACACTGGCTCCCGTTTGGAGTGTATGGAATAAAGAGTTCCTGTCAGAACACTCAATTTCAAAAGCCTGTTATCCTATGTACTGGGGACACAGTTCCTGAGTGTTGCTTGTCACCCTTCACCACTGCTTCCTCTTTAATACAAGAGGCTAAATGATCTCCATCCTGAGATCCACTTATGAAAAGTGCTATAAACATGCTAGTGATGACTTACTCCTTGACAACACTTGGATGAGGAAGTATCTTCAGCTTATTTGAGCTACTCTAAGCTTTGATTGATGATTTCCAGCCCAGTTAAGTCTTACCTTTGCATTTTGGCACTGGTTCTGACCACTGTCCCTGCGCTGTGCACTCAACGCTGGATGGGCCATCCAGAACATAGCCTTCGCTGCAGCGGAAATCACAACGTGAGCGATAGGTGAGATCTGCAGGAGCATGGTCACAAGTCACAAAGCCTTCTTCTGGTGGGGCTACAGCCTCACATCTCACTGCTGCAACACACAGATCACAAAAGCAGTCAGGACAGATGTCTCAGGAACTCAGCATTCCAACGCTGACAGCTCCAAGTGCTCAGGTGAGCAGGGATAAGGAAAGGTACCTGCACAGGATGGCTGCTGCCTGTCCCAAGCCCCAGAAGACCCACACTGCAGCATGGCTGGTCCTGTCAGGGCAAATCCTTCCTCACAGGTGAACTCACAGGTGGTACCCCAGGTGAGCTCCACAGAGGGATGGGAGCAGTTCACAGCACCATGGGCAGGCATTTTTAAGGCAGGACATGTCACAGCTGAAAAGCATAAGAAACAGTACAGAGCTTAGATTGGAACAAACCATGAAAAGTTGCTTTTCTTTCCTGAAATTTAGCAACATATCCACTATATGGAAGCAGCTTTAGAAAGGAGATCTACTATGCTGCCATTTCAGAATGCAGATAGGAGTGGAAAGATCTCAAAGGAATGGGCCAGCAATTTGTACCTAATAACAGAGCAACATTGACATTCACAGATCTACGTACAGTGCAGAAAGCTTATCTATCAGTGCTTGAGAAGCTCACCTTTGCATGCTGCAAGGGGGGCAGACCAGACCCCAGAAGAGGTACAGTATACAGATTCCAGTGCAGTCCGTTCATAGCCTTCCTCACACTGAACTGTGCAGGATGAGTTGTAGCTGAAGTTCTCCAATGGATGGTTGCACTCAAGGCTTCCATGATTAGGTTTCTCTAGTGGATCACAACTCTTAACTTCAAAGAAACACAAGAAGGTACACAGTCAGTCTAATGGCCCGAGCAAGTAAATCAACAAGGCAGACAAGCTGAACACCAGCTAGCGTGAACGTCACCCTGGTTGAAAAGCAGGATGGAGTAATCTTACCAAACTCGCATTCAGGCCCATAGAAGCCAGGGTTACAGCGGCAGGTGTGATTGTTAATAGTCTCTATGCATTCTCCATGGCCACTGCAGAGAGATGGGTTGCAAGAAGCTGGGGGAAAAAAAAAAAAAAAAAAAAAAAAAAAAATTACAGCAAATTGTAAAAGAATCAGCAATGGCCACTAATGAAACCTGGCTAGTGCTTTGTTTATCTTTCTGGCACTAAACAAGTGCTTTATATACCAAAAGAAAAAAACAGGGTGTTTGGTACATAAGATTACCCTGTCATTTCACAGAAGCATTTCAGAAATCAATGCCTTTCACAGACTAGCCAGCTCACAGTGAAAGGATTCTACTGGTGAGAAACTCCATGACCACTTGTTCTCAGGTAGATATTAGCAACACTTAAAACACAAAAGGAAGAATATACTATGGGATAGGCAGAAATCCTCAACAGGTACATTCTTCATTAACTCACCACAGCTCTAACTTGGCTGATACCTGACTTGGAATTTTGGGGTTTTTTTAACCTAGCTTTAGCCAGCTCTACACAAATCTAATCCAGTGGTCTATAGTCAGACAGATGCCTCCAAAAGGGCCATTCTTATCTAGTTGAGACACCCACTTGAGAGACAGATGAAAGTCAACATCTAAAAGAGCCTGTTTCTCTCCACTGATTATAGAAAAGGTCTGGTGATTTTCTCATAAGAGATGTATAATATTCTAGGAGCTAAAAGGTAAGTGAAATCAATCCAGCTCATAGAACAAGAATAGCCTCAGCCCTGTAATAAGTGTACAGGTGCTTACAGGGTCAGGTAGTGAATATGTAAGACTCATCCCACCCACCACCTCATCTCTACAGGGGCACACTAGAATGGTCTTTATCATACTATACCTGTGTAGCACAAGGCAACCTTCTTTTTCTCACACTGCTCATCATTCCATTTGCCATCATCCTTCCCTCTTTTGATGTAGATTTCAACGCAGTCCTCATTGTTCCCTTTGCCATTTGGCTCACCTGAAGCCCAGTTTTCGGCCTCTTCCGTCAGTTCTTTGTTAGTTCCAATCCAGGTCCATACCTCATTAATTTTTCTGATTCCAATCCAGTAGTAACCCGGATTGTAGGGTAAGAAGTTATTGAGATACTTGATTTCCTCCTTATTCTGGATGGCAGCCATGTTAGTATACCTCGCTTTGCACCACTGCTCTGCTTCTCTGTAGGTCATGTTTGTGTCTGAATAATGGTATGTCCAACTATTCACTCCCTGCAGTACTGTAAACCCTAGAATGAAAAGATGTCCAAAAGTTGGTGTCTTACTTTTTCCTCCTGTCTCTCTAGAAAAGGATATATAAAGCTCTATAAATCTTGCAAACTTATCAATATCTGAAACTGCATAAAAAGTAGTGGCAGTTATTTTATTATTATTAAAAAATTCTTTTTAATTCTGAGCTCAAACAGAACAGGCACACTAATATTACCATCCAACTAGTCTACACAGACATATACACTTACCATAAGCAAGAACAGACAGGAACCACACACAAATCATGTTTCTGAGGGTCTTCTTTATCTTTTAAGCAGACAGCTATGAAAGATCAAAGCAACACATTTGTAAAAAACAAATACTTTTTACAATTGAATATAAAATACTGTCTATGCAATCTTTTCTGCATACTTTTTAACAAATATTCTAAAGACTTAAGATTTCAATTTTTAGGAAATCATTCATTTTAAAACAATTCTTAATATCAAGATAGCTTTTAAATGTAAACAGCTTTTAAATGTAAACAGCTTTTAAAGAACACCAACACAGAAATTCTGTCCAGTTTCCCTTTAGTTGAGCAGTGAAACAGAATAGCATACTTAATTTATACTCACAGGTTGCAGATGTGGTGGTCAGGTGGCAAGTCCTCTGCAGTATTTCTCAGTGACTCCTTCCTGTTGTAACTTGCTGAATACGTAGCTGAAGATTAAGTTCAGCTCCAAGTGTCTGGACTATGTAATCCCCTGCCTTTACTACAGCCTTTTATTCTCTCAACTGGCCTGTCCTCCACAAGATGGGAAATTGCGTAGCAAAAAATTTCCTGGAAAATCCCAGGATCTGGCCCTCCCGCACATTAAGCCTGATGCTTCCCCTTTGCCAAATCAAACCTCTCACAAAGGCACACTGTGCTGACAAACTGCCAAGTGCTACATTACATAGTTTTACTGACAGAAATACACAATTCCAGGATATCAGGAAGCAGCAAGATGGTTAGTTGGAGTTAGCTGCATCAATAAGCCGATTCCAACTTTTCACCTAGCATAATCTTTTGCACCAAGGAGGTGCCAGTTCTTTTGGAATCTCAATAAGAAATGCACCAGCACTCAAAGCTGGTTAACTAAGTTTGAGTAAAATACAGAAACTGCAGCATTGGACAAGCCCTTCCTTGCGGATCACAGCACGCTGTGCAGAGTTCTCATTTGTGCTACGGTTTGCCAGCCCCAGGATTGCTAGTACTCTTCCAGAGTCTTGCTCACAATACAGGTTCATCAGTCACCCATAGCAATCAAGCTTGGAATGTGGACTTACCTTTAAAAGAGTCCCTTGGACAATATGCTCCAATATCCTTACCTCAATAGAGTTACAATTCCTGAACAGGTGCATATAATATTTCAGGTGAACAAGACAATACGCTAGTGTCATACTGAATTTGTGCACATTCATTGTGTAGATACTGATTAATTATACTACTGTAGCCACATGGTGTCCATGGTATGGAGATACATGCCTGAGAAATCACAGACACTTTGCTACAGTGGGTTGGTAAGCAGTCACAGGCTATTTAGAGAGTTCACCTGCGTACATGAGAAGGCAGTAAGCATGAGGATCACTGATTCCTTGCATAGTCGTCTTCCATCTGCACCTCTCTGCTCCTTGATCCTCATGTGCACCTTCACATGTATGCCATTTCAGTGATGAGTGACTTGCCACGCTATGTGCAACAGTAGTTTTGGATATTCTCACTGAAGTACCCTTCTTGCCTCCGTTACAGGAGGTCTCACACATCCTGTTGAGGGCTGTAAGTAGGGGATGGGCATCACAAGTAACAGACGTTAGCTCGGTTGTCAACCCTGCGCAAAGGCATGACACCAGAACCTTGTTGCAGAGTTCACATTCTCCAGCACTCCCAACCCTAGTCAATACAAAGTGGTATTATTTCCTTGTGCCCGGATCAGCCATGCTATCCCACCTGTTGTCCATCACCACTCAGGCACTTACTAGTGAGATTCCACCAGACAGTCCAGTTGTCAAATTGGTTTCCCAGACAAAGATTCACCATTATGGGTAAGGTTTAATGAGGCTTGACAGTCAAAGGACTCAATAAGGGTTGTCAGCAATAGGATGTAGGGTAGCACTCACTCCATATCTGTAAAGCATAGTTACACCTTATACCCTGCATGTTGGAGCTCTTATTTTGGAGCCTCAGCCTGTTCCTACAGAATAAAAATTAGTGGCTCCTAGATTTCAAGCTAATATCTCAGCTAGTATCAATTCCCAGGTTTTTTTTTCACAAAAAAAAAATATTTGTCAGTGTTCTGCAAGCCTAGGCCTGGGTCAGCCTTGCTTAGAACAACCAGACTTTCAGGTAGCTCAGATCAGGACTGCTATTTCTTTAGCCTCAGCTGCTTACCTGTAAATTGGGAGTGCCAATTCCTGTCTGTCAACCTCTCTCTATCCATGTTCTTCAGATTGTAAACCCTCCTAACAGGGGCTGGTACTTTTAATGCACCTGTATAGTACATCATGCAGGCAGGGCCTAATTTCTCAGGGGTTCTATAAACGTTATCCTAACAAAAACTAATGATAATGAGTTTTGATAGCGCAGTCTTTTTTTCCTAATACATTGATCAGCTGTTATAACTCTATGCATAGAGGAATTACAGACAACTCTAGTACAGTTTATATCCTCTGTGGAGTCGGGGGCAGAAAATACATCTTTTCCTGGATATTCACTTTCTCAAATTGTTTTATGAGCTTCCTACTGGTAAGTGCTCACTCTTCTCATGACAGAAGCTCTGAAGTCGAGTGGCAGAAACTTTATCAGAATTGCTTTGCCAGTGGACTCTCCGGAGGAAGGAAGAGAATGTTTCACAGTTTACAACAGTCTTCCTTCACAGTGGCTCTTGTCTGCAGCAGATAAAAAATCCACACAAAAAAAAAACAAACCACCAAAGCCTAAAAACAATATGCCTGTAAAAACTCCAGCCTAAAAAAAGACTGCCTCTTTTTGTTGGCAATGTTCCCGTATGCATCACTGGCACGGGACAGTTTTCGGTTTTTCCCAGGGAATTCTGCCATCCACCAATTATATTTTTATCTCCTTTTAATATAATGGAAAAATGAATACAAATGCAAAATGTTCAGAAAAAAAAGAAAGGCTGAAAAGCATTTTCAAAAGCACACAACTGCAAGGTTAAAATCTTATTATTAAAAGTCAAAGGCACTGAAGAACTTCAACTCTGTTGTTCAGGAAGACTGGGATTCCTGTGAGCTAAAGCTCATATTGGATCTTAAGTTACATAGGTACTTAAGGAAAAATACCCCTGATACAGTTACTCATGTTGAACTGCAGATATTCAAGCTAGGCATGCCATCCAGCCTGCCTCTTAGCTGGATTCCGTGATACTGATTTATTCTCTTCTCATTATTTCACATTAGTGCATTTGTGCTTTTTTCTGTCCTTTGCCAATTGATTTGACACTGTAAGAACCTCATTTCTTGTGCTGCACTGAGCTAGGTGCAGTTGCCCACTCCCCTCTTGTGCTACATGAACACACAGTTCCTTAAAATGAATTCAACTCTTCTCTGCCAGAAAAACAGACCTTAAACCTAAATAAAGTCAAATTTTTAGAAATGCTGATCACTTCCTGTTCCTATACACTCCAGACCTTTATCTCCAGAAGTGAAAGCCCAGCTTTTTACAAGTGAATGGGAATACCCCAGATCACCTCTTTTCCCTTACACAGGTGCCTAAAAAGGATTATCTAGCAGCAACTAATATTCCAGTTGGAAGGTTTACTTTATAGGCCACTACAGGACATAAAAGGTAAGAAAAGGTTATATAAACACATTAGGAGTAAGAATAACAAAAAACAGTCAGGTCTGCTATTTAAAGAAGGAGAGTAGTTGACAGAGGACATGTCAAGTGTCATTTATTTCTATACAGAGAAAAGTTAAGAGATACTCCCTGCAATAGTGTTATGCACTGGGAAGAGAGAACAGGTCAGAGTATGGAGAGACTGGAATGAAGAATAAGGTAGTTACAGCCAACCAAGTCACTGTTTAAGGATCCAAACCCTCAGTAATTGCCTTTGAGAGTATGAGGAAAGGTGTCAGAGGGCTGATGAAGAGCAAATATTGCCTCTCTGTACCTAGGAAAGGAAAATCAAGGTAATTAGAGGCCAGGGCTTCCATGTGAGCACCTAGAAAAGATATTAGAACCGTACAGAAAAAAAAATTAAACAATTGAAAAATCAGCAGAAGGCTACTAAGCTGTCAAGAACAGCAGATCAATCTAGTTTGTACTTCAAGGGTGACTAAGTAACAAAGAAACAATGGTGCGCTACAGTTTGATATATTTAAGACTTAATACTGTCCCATGAGACATTCTTAAAGCAAACAAGTGAAATAATGCTTAGCTGAAATCACCATAAAAAGAGCATGCAAGAGATGTAAACACTACTCAAAGGGCAGTTTTTCAAAGATCACTGTCTGTGTGGAAGGACTATACAAATGAGCCCTGCAAGGACTTACCCTGAGCTAATTTAAGTTGGGTGATGAATTCTCATCTAAAGTGCTTAGAAAATTTGCAGATGACACCAGGCTTTGAGGAATCACAAGAGTTACAAAGGACCAATGTACGACTCAAATTTTGATAAATTACAAACATGATCCAAAAGAAAAGAGGACAAATCAATATAAACAAGCACAATAGTCTTAACCTAAAAAAAACCCAAAATAAAAACAAGCTGGGAAAGTGCTGGCTAGGCAGGAGCATTGCAGAAAAGGAACTAGGAGTTAAAGTAGATTACAAATTCAGTATGTGCTATTGACATTGTCATTTTTTAGAAATAGGGAAAACTGTTCTGATATATATTAACAGGAATGTTTTATTTGCAATTATTCCATCCAATCTGCCATTGCTAAATCTCATCTGGTGTATTGCACCTAATCTTAAGTAGCATGATTTTTAGAAAGATACAGGCAGACAAAACACAATAAAAACCTGAGCAACAGTCAATACATTCCTTATAATTGAGATCAAAGTTTCATTCTCTTTTGGAAAAGATACTAGGACTATCTCATAGAATCTTGACACCCTGCATGATTTTTCAACCAAAAAAAAAGTCTAAGATTTACTAATTTTATTTCTTACACTCTCATTTTGTTTGCTTCCCTGAAAACATATATGTATGCTTGTCTGGCTTCTAAAGAGATTGTAAGTGATCTCATCTTCCAATCTATCAGCTCTCCACAGCTCACAGTTCAAGTAGCACATGTTCAGAAATTACAGCCTATATGCAAGCACCAAAGGCATTTAATTGTTTTATTCCCACCCCATTGCAGAAAATTATGATGGGGAAAGAAAGGTATATGATCTTCTAAAACCTAAAGGTATTTTAGAGTACGTAGCAGGCAGGCGATAAACAATTTTTTATGTCCACTTGGTGCACAATAAGTAGTGGTTAGATTGATTTGTAGTGACAAAGTTTTAAAGGAAATTTTTCTAAGCAAGGAGGCCATGAAATGCTAGAACAGGAGTTTTACAGTCTCTAGATTTCTGTTGTACATTTTAAAGTCTTGGCTTGCGAAACATTTGTCACTATCTTTACAAAAATGGGATATAGCAGGAAATGACTTTAGGTTATCTAAAATTCTCTTTTGAATTTGTTGAAATCACAAAAAATAAGACAAATACAGGATATGGTGGGGTCTCAAGTAACCAGAATATATACATGATGTATGTACATGTAGGAAGATAAAGATTCATTTTCCATGCCTTTTTAAAAGATGGTTCTTAACCTACATTGTAAGATTACATCTTCATTTAGACATTTTTACATCTTCCTTTTTAAATATTTTAACGATGCTTTTATGTCAACAGATAACACCAGAGAATTAAGTACCTCTGAATAACCGAGTTCCATGGCTCTTCTAGGAGCTACATTTGTCATTCCTAAATTAAACCACTTCATAACTATTTATGTCAAAATAGTTTGCATAACAGATATTTATGCCATGTTAAGGAGCTGTAAAACTACTTGAAATTTTGAAGTCATGGAAAAAAACTTGAGCTTCACCCTCAGTAGAAGAGGAAGAGTAAAAGCTTTAGCCTGCCTTGAGGGGAAGAGGAGTTCTGGTGCCAGTAGTGAAGGTGTTTCCTGCCTGGAGAGGAGCTTGAAACACTAATTCTTTAAAAATTCAGAGACAAAAGGTCTAAGGTACAAGTTTTCCCTGAGGTCTAGACAGGAAGAAAAGACAATTTCCAAGGACAGACTCATCCCTCAGCCTCTGTGTCTCATTAAGTGTGAATAACACAGGCAATACAACTGCTACAAAGAAGCTGGAATTTCTCAGGCTGCCTAAGACAGTCTCCACTCTGTCTGGAGTGAAAGCCCAGGAGTCAAAAATCTTATCTCCACTTCTCATTTCGGGAACTCTGATGTGACTCATACTACTCAATTTCCTCCAATGAGGTAAAAATACATATTCAAGAATCTAACCTGAGGCCAAGGATCACTTGCACTGGCAAGGTGTGATTCAGTGCATTGAAACATGAAACAGCAGAGGAAAACTCACACCTTCAGTTGAGAGAAAAGCAGGGCTGGCCTTAACATCAAGTACTTGGTTGCCTGCAGTTGCAGGTAGAACTGATCATATGTGGAACTTGATTATTTCTAGTTCTAGTGTTGAAAATTATGGCAAAGAAGCTCTTGGAGCCTTGCCACCCTTCATGCACATGTAAGAGTAACAGCCAGCAGTGATGATTTTACTGCCCAGGTCGGTTCCATAGTCCCACATTCTCAGCAAGTGAGGTGTCCTGCATGTGATACTGATGGGAATGGTGGCTCTGAAGAAGAGAACAGTTACAGCTTTTGGAAAATAGGAAGAATGATAGGAAGTTTCAGGATTAGGAGATTAATGGTTCTGTAAAAGTGGTCATTGTGAGAAATGGTTTTTGTTTTGCAAATTCTTTGCATGGCTTCAGCCTAACTGTTCCCAGAAAACAGTTTCGACTTATCAGACAGCACATGAGCTATCAGTCGCACTGGGGTCTGACATGACCTTCCACATTCTCTACTTGCAGTATTATGAGAGAGAGACTAAAAAAAGGATGCAGAGGGCAGTAGTTTCACTTCCTAACACATCTCATCATTAGTTTATGAATTCAAAGCTTCAGGTCTGTGCTTTTCAGTGCTTCTGTCAGTTTCAGGTAAATATTTTTATACATCAAGGGATGCAGTATTTAATGTGTTTGGGTCCATAACTAAATTGTTGTTCTACCCAAATTGCCCACCTCAGCATCTGTACTGCTCTAGGAAGAAATGTCTGCTACACAAGCTTCAGAGAAGGCCAATACATGTATTTTAGTCCTTAATTTTTTTACTGGGAAACAAACAGTAAACAAACTCTGTAAGTGTTATCTGCAGCAGATCATAAACTAGAGCACCACATTTTTGAAGGATCTAGAAGTTTTGGATCAGGTACTTAAAAGGTGCTTGGGTGATACTGACCTCTGTACTTAAAGCCAAGCCCCAGAGACTATCATCATTGTCTAATGCCATTTATAAAATGAAGAAGCAAAAAAGTCCATCACCAAAGCTACTGGCATTCTGTGGAATGAGATATTATCGCCTGGTATATGAACTCTTCGAAGCAGAAGAACAAAGCACAAGGAACAACTGGACAGCCCAGAGAAGTAAAACTTGACCCATGAACAGCTGGCAAGGACATATCATTCATAGCACTCATGACTTATCAGTCAGTAGACCATGAGAGAACAGAAGTTCTTCAATTAAGTACTTCAGGAGCATTCCAGCCACTCCACCAGCTTGCCACAACCATAACCTCCATGAATGATTTCAATAAATAAGTTTATTTCTATCAGCTAGATAAGTAATTGCTTTCTAGGATAGGCATGTTTAACACAAGATTATTAGTGGAGGGTACTTCAATTGATGCCTATAACAGTTGTTTCAAGAACAAATTCATCGCTAATATTGAAAGCAATGGTATCAGATGTCTCAATTCTACAGTTTCCCTGACAAAAAAAAACAGCACCACAAGGCTTTTTAAAGTTCCAGTTAACTGGTGTTAACTTCCTTACTTCCTGGGCCTGAAAACAATACTTTAACTTTCCAGTGAAGATTTTGCTCTTCCGTCACTTCTTGATTTCTTGACTCATCAGGAAGGGTGAGTCTGTCACCTACCCTGAAATTGCTGCACTTTCGTACTATTTCAGCCTAAAAGGCAATCCACAAAGTCCTTTTTCTCAAACATAAAGCATGTACACCACCCCCCCCCACTTCACCAAAGTTGTTATCAGGCACTGGAACAGGCTGCCCAAGGAAGCCGTTTATTCACCATCCTTAGGGATATTTAAAAGACACGTACACATGGTGCTTAAGGACATGATTTAGGGTGGACCTGGTACTATTAGGTTTATGGTTGGACTTGATTTTAAGGGTTTTTTCCAATCTAAATGATTGATTCTGTGATTCTATGTTTATTCTTCCTCGTGCATATTAGTTGTGTTTTTTCCTCTTATTTATCAATAGGCATTTACTCATCTTTTGTAGTCACACATGGTTGCAATCAGCAGCAGAGTCTGGTTATTTAGACCAAGAAGTAATAATCAGCTAAGATTACTTTCATAATAGGTACTGGATCAGCAGGAAGTGAAGGAATTGTGATTTAGCATCTATGAAACAATACTGGGCCTGCATGCAACACTATTTGAAGTAGTTAAGAGTTCAGTTTATTTGTACTTCTAAGCAAAAAAAATCCCCATGAGGTTAGAGTGGGTACATAAACTACAAGGGAGAAGCTACCCTACTACCAAAACAGAACAAGAGATCCAGATTTATGCCTACCTGAAGATAAGTAAATTAGGAGTGCAGTTGCTCTATACGCCCTAGAGTCAAAGACAAAAGTTTATCTACAGGTTAACTCAAAGACAACACATTATCTCTCAACAAAACCATTTGCTTAGATGCTTAAAGCAATGGGAAAAGAATTCAGAAGAAAATTGACAGCATTGTAATTTTTCATCTCTTACTCAGTTTGTGTTATTAGCTACAGAAAATACAAAATAAAAGTTAAACCACCAGTTCTATGCATCTGCTTCTATCCTCTAAGATGGGATTCAATTTTCTTCCCCTGAAATAAACAGTGTACATGCCCTTTTAAAGGCACTTCCCTCACTTGCTAGAGTATGGTACGTAGTTTAGTAATATGGGGTAACAAGAACACGTTCCTGTGTATACCAAACACTGCTCCTGACCTTGGCACTCACTGAATGCTAGCACGTGGGAAAGCAGCTCTTCATTCTTTTGCTCTGCATGCAATGTCCCTTCTCTCAGAGCAGAATTATTGGTATAGCTAAATCAGCCCACAGACACAAATATTAAATCACCACAAGAAATAAAAATAATCTACCTTTTTCCTTGAATCTATATCTAGAATTCTGCAAGTAAGACTTCATACAATCACATTACCCATCCACCTTTTCTTCTTCATTCTGACATTTTCCTACACAACTGCAATCCCAACACCAAGACTAAGGAAGGACAGTTTCCCTGACAGGTACCTCCAGCCCTAAAACCACCATTCCAAATACCCTCATATCACTGCTCCATGAATGCAAATACATGAGTTTATCTTGAGGAAAAGCAGCTGCAGCTGGAAGGCCCTTATATTCAGGACATCATGTATCCCACATAAATTAACTCTGATCAATTAAACAACTCATTCACACTGTTTGTCTCTACAGACCACAAAGTAACAGCTGGAACTCTGGAATCATCACCGGCACACCGTGCTTTCGTTGTGCCCCCAACATATGCTGTAAGGCACAGACACTAAGGGCAGAGAAGGATGACTGAAGGACAGCAGAGCCCTGAAAACAAATGCAGCAGACTGGTTTCACTGACCAAGAGGATTCTAGGGGGGAACATGTTCAGTACTTCAAAGTGGGGAACACTAGCAATCCTGTGAGAGGCTGGTGGTATTTATGGTCATTCAGAAGGAAAGCTAGGAGAATGACACCTCCTGGTAGGAAACTCTAGACTGTCCAAACAGTAGAAATATTCCATTAAGTCCCCTGTAAAGAAATATCTTCCCAGGTGTGTATTAGAAGTTTATATTTAAGTCTGAGGGGGAGGAAGCAGCTAGGAAGGCTCAGAAAGGATGTGATGGGCTCTTCCTAAGTATCAGGAAAGTAAAGAAGGTAATCTGAAGTTTCCTATATATAAAGGCCTAAAGCTGGTACAAAAACCCAAATGGATACAACCCATCAGTGAGTACATGTAGACTAGAAATTAGGAGGGAGTTTCTAGCCAGCAATGAGGTTATAAAACAGCCTTCTATGAGTAGCAGAACAAAAAAGCTGGTTTTCCTGCAGACCTTGTTCAGTTTCTGAACGGGATCATGTGAAAGCATTATTAATGAAAGCAAGGTATAAAGGACTCAGCAGAGGTCCTTTAGACTCCTGCATGCTGGATGTTGCCTCGGATTCTTAACCTTCAGCACACAAACCAAGCCCCTGGCTTCTGAGCTGAGTATACATGCACAGATTCAAAAGACGTTAATACCAAGAGAGATAACGTTATTATCCTGCATTTGTTCTGGCTTCTTTGCTAATCTGAGGAGCTGCTAACCAACAGCTGTTAAAGAAAAAGCTTAATTCAAAGCCTATTAAAATGAATGGACCAAGCAGCAAAGTAGACCTGTGATCCCTGATGTCCCACATAGTCATAATTCACAACAGTGTATTTCATTTGCAACAGCGTATTATGTAGTCTTCTGTTGAACTCGAGTGTAATCTCACTCTGGGATAAAAAAAAAAAATCAAGTACAGATGAAAGTTCGCCCTTATTTTATCTTCTGTCTTGTTTGAGAGTTACATGCGATGGAAATTACCTACTTCAAAATCCTTTTCTTAATATTTTCCTGTAATACAACAAGGGGCCAAACATGTCCTTATACCTTGTGCCCTGCTGTCAAAGAGCTCAGTAAAAGGAAAAAATTATAAAGCTGAAGTTCAAACTGATTGTTTCCCTTTTCCTGACTCTGGTAACCTGGATTGGCCTAACAGCTTGAGAGAATCCCATAGTGAATTTCACTGCAGCAGAATGTATATTTAACATATTTGCATAACACTAATATTCCTTTTCTAGTCACTTGCTGTTCAGAGGCTAAATAGCAAAATAAATATGAGAATGAATGTTTTAACATTAAGATACTCCTGGCTCACAGGTTTTTTGCTTATTCACAAATGAAATGTTACATTTGATCTTGAACTGCAATCCAGTTTCTTCCTTTTAAGATGTCATGCAAGTTAACTAGCATAGTCTGGGCACTGAAAGCAAGCTAGAAATAGCAGGTCTGAGACCCACACAGTAAATTGATCCCAGGTTGTGGCAGGATAAACCAGTTGGATCTGAACTCTGTTTCTGCAGCCTGATGACTTCTGCTACCTGAACTCCTTCAACTGCAACTGGCTTTGATACCTCCATTTACAGCTGCAGGACAGTCTCACCTTCTCTTCCCCATCCCTCATTCCAATCCAAATTGATAAAGCAAGTGACAGTTGTCAATAGCCAGTAATAAATCCACAAAAATTCCACTCAAAGCCAAATTAGCTTTTAACCATATATCAGAAAACCTAATGAGCCATGCACAAGGCCTAACCCATTTGGGCTTTCAACCCAGGCTTTTTCAGAGATCCTTTCCATTACCAAGTTACTCAGAAAGAAGACAATCTGTTGTCTTTGTAACTATCAGTTACTGTGTACTAAACTTTTCCACTTAGTGGAAAATATAGAACATAATACAGGGGGAAGGAGTCATCTCAGATACCCGACCTATCTGAATGCTGAGTGTGAGTCAAAATGTAATTTGGTCCCAGAGCTGGACTCCTGACATTTTACCCAGGAGAGGAGCTGAAGTGCTGTACATCGCACCTTGCCTGAATTTTAAAAGTAGGTTCATGAATCAAGTTTGATTGCAAAATACTGTTACTGACTACACAGAATCTGGAGAAATGTAGGAAGAACCTATGAACCTTCCATTTGCAAGGATTCTCTTTTGCAAAGATCTAATCTTTCCACGCACGAAAGCATTTATGTGGGAAGTCCATTTACACATTGATAAGTGCACACTTAAGGTAAAAAAAAAAAAACAAAACCAAAAAACCAATACAAAACCTGTTTTTCACGGCTTTTCCAGTAATCTTAGCACTTGAATTTCATAGAATAGCCCATATTGGAAGTGATCTCAAAAGATCACCTGGTCCAGCCCTTTGTGGGAAAGGGAGCCTAGATAATATGATCTAGCACCCTGTCCAATCACATCTCGAAAGCCTCCAGTGATTTGCCCTGCTTTGTACCTGCACGATTTTTCAGTGATATTTAAAGGGAAGGCTAGGAAGAGACTCAACCCTTCTGCTTTTGTGGCAAAGGTTTTAGGAATCCAACTGGCAAATGGGAGTCGTACACCAGCCACCTCTGGGATACTCACTGCAAGAAGGGAAGGGAAAGAGAAGAGTCAAACACAAGAAAGGGGTAGCTAGGCAGAACTGCTCCGGAAATCCTTAATAAGACACAATATCCACCTTGCTCTGCTAGAACCTAGGGCTCAGGAACTCCTAGGGACCTATCACCTACGTAACTATGGTATTGTGTCTGCTGTAGTGCAGACATTCTACACACGCTTTAGCTGGACTGCCAACACACAGGAAGAAAATGCAGCTGCATTTACACGACCTGTTTTGGCCTTGCTCATAACACATTTAATCTACTGATGTGATTATTTTTTTTTTTTTTAGCATGCTTTTAACATATTCTTCTGCTGTTAGGTTTGACACTGGCACATAACTGGATTCCTTAAACTATATTCAGAATCCATATTTGTTGAAAACCTAATATTTAACATAGTCATGTAACAATCCATATACTTAAAGTCGCAGTTTCCATTTTTTTTTCAGAAGAATTTCCTAACCTGAGTTGCAGTTTGAGCTACTGAGTGGCATAAGGCCAGAAGATATAAAGACTTAAGATAAAGTAGCTGTATTTTGATGTGTCAAGCTACTGCTTACATCTAGTAAACTCCAGAGCTAATTTTTAAGGGCACTGCACTCACAAGTGGAAACCTCCTCCAAGATTATTTTAAGACTGTTTGTCCACCTCAGTAGCCAAAAAAATTATGAACCTCTGAGAAAGAGATTCAAAAAGAATGCTCAGTAACCATATATATCTCCTAAAAAGAGTAATTTTTTTCTTAGGGAGTGAGGCACATATTAGGGAAGAAAAGTGTTTCTAGAAAATTACTATGAAAACATACAAATACCACAGCCTTAAAACCACCAGAAATCCCAGTAGAAATGCAGTTCAGTGTGACAACAAGGATGTATTTGTACACTGTCAGCAAGTTCCATCACCCAAATATATCACCTAAAACAGAGAAACCCACTCCCACAGCAGAAGCACTCACAGTATCTCTGTTCTTCACCTATTTTCATCAAACCTGTAGGAACACAGTAACACTGATATCTCTATCATGATCTCAAAATTGAGTTAACATTTACTAATACTGTTAAGAGTTATCAGAAAAAGCATGGTCACAGGATCTTCTTACAAGGACTGCAATAGAGGACACAAGGCCATTATCTGCTTTATCCCTCTCAAGACACTCAGGTAATACTTTTAGAAGGTAAAAGTGTGATGGATACCAGGATATCTCATACCTTTATGAAAACGAACTGGGGTAGCTACCATAGTTGCACCCAGCTATCACACCAGGTCATGTGAACTACAGCTTTTGTTGCTTCTTCTCCCTGATTTCTGGAATATAAAGAGAAGTTTGACCAAGTTCAGATGCACTAGTACCTTAGTTAACATATCCCAGATTCAGCCTAACTGCACATTCTATTTCACCAGCAAACAAATGCTGTTACACCAACAGTTTAATCCACTGCAGCATACATTGCAATATTGGTACAACCCAAGGTAACGTAAGGACTAGTGAATTTTACAAGGTCCTGTGGATTAAAAAAAAAATTAGATGCTAGTAAAGGCATAAACAACAGCAATGCAACTTTATAGTCATTCAAGTACTGTCCAAAGTCTGCAAACTGTAATGGAAAACAAGCCCCATATATAATAAAGAAGAGGGAAAAATGCTGGCAACACTTACCCTTGTGGTTTGGCTACAACTACTCAAGAAAAGTATTGACTATCCCATCTTAATTATCATTGCATTGGTTCACTGTTACCTAATTTGAGATATTTACAATACTTTTCCTCAGAACAATGGTTTTCAGGACACCACTGTGAAGAGAAAGATATCACTTGGCCAAATAAATAAAAAACCTCTTAATTTTTCGGAAATAGGGGCAAACTGACTGCCGTGGTTAGATATGAGTAAGCCCATTAGAACAGGAAAGTCCCTCCATACGGTTTTATTGCAGGCAGGCTGTCTCTGGTTTGAGACCCAAGTTGCCCAGTGCCATCCTCTTTGTACCCCTGAGGCCCACAAAGGGACACACTAACTATTACTGCCAACAGCAGGGGATTTCTGTTTTCAGACTAAAAGCCAACAGGAAGCTCCTGTACCTCAGTATAGCTTAGGAAATTACTTTTGGATAAGGTGGATGCTTGAGGAAAAAAAAGCATTAAGGAGAACAGGACAAAGTTCTGCTTTGCCTATTACTAAGTCACAAACTTACCTGTTCAAACTTACATCAGGTCAAGCCAGACACCTGCTGTCCCCATTGAGAACAAATAATTTAAGCTTCAGCTTTTATCTGAGGTATGCCATGTGTATTTCTTTTACCATCCTTGCCCTTGCTTATCAGTACTACCATTGTTTGTTGCTAGTTCCTTCCATGCATTATAACTGAAAAGAGGCAATAAAGTTTCCCAGAGCCATATAACAGACTTTCATGCCTAAGGAAATTAATTGTCACATTCCAGTTAAAAATAAAAAATGCAAGACTTATTTCAACAAGCAAGTTCCATAAAACTTTCTTAATAATATAGCTCCAACAAGAAATAAATAAAAGCCTCAGATAGCAAGCTAAATTAATAGACCAATTAATTAACAAATAAGTTACACACACAAAAGCTATCAAAACAAAAATAGATCTTCTAAAGTGTTCAAAATAAAGAACTAACACTGCAACAACCTTAAGGCCTTTACAACTGAACAAAGCAAGCTTAGGCAACCACCGCAGCTTCACAAAATTCTCTGAGTCTTACAATCCTAAAGGACACCTCATCCAGACACAGAATTTATCACTTTCCTTGCCTGCCTTGGCAAATCCAGAACAGCTGAAACAGTAGGCTTGGTTTCTACTTAAAGCCCTTCTCACCTCCTCCTTTCCTAAGATACAGCTAGCAAGAAGTTAGCTTAACTTCTTGATGTTCTGGTCATTTTCCTCACAGTGATGGTGCTACTCTACGTCTGAGAAGGTAACTAACAATAATATCTGAACTAACAAAATATTAAACATTTTTTGTTAAGGATTATGACAGCTAATAAAATAGTTTAGTAAACAACTTTAGTTGTGATGAACCGCAAAACCAATTCTAATCTAAAAATTGCACCTTGTTAAGCACCTCTAAATGCTGTGTTTAGATGATATGTAATTTTCCTCTATTTTACTGATGCTTTTAATACTTTACATCTTAGTTTATATACTGTTTGTATTCAAGCACTGTTTCTGTATTGTAAGACTACTATAAATGGAGAAATTCATGTCAGCAATAACTTACTTTCTTGTGTCCGTAACAGAATACTTCAGCTGAAAGTAATGTACAGTACAGCACCTGAAAGCTGTGGCTATGTTGAAACTCATTTGTGGAAATATTCAGAACCTCTTTAAAAAACAGTCTTTAAAATGTGAATATTCTCTCTTTGGAGTAAGTACTTGACATAAGACCATGCTTGTACTTCAAGACTACAAGGAAACAATTCTTTTTCTTCCAGTACATGTTATAGACTCAATTTTCCATAAGTTGGTGTATCGTATCTTGTTTTAGGCATCTGCGGCTTCATAATGAATCTGTGTGGAGCCTGCCTAACTTGTAAAATCAGGTGAACAGGAGGTAAATTGTACTTCTTGTGTAGTATATGTGAAGAGTAACCTATAGATTGTGAGGGCACTAAGCTCCCCGTGCCCAGGACCCTCTCCCCGCCCCGGTGTAAGTACCTGGCCCTGCAACGGGCCGCTGATGGCGGGCGGCCCCTGCGAGGCCCATCTCGGGGCGGACAGGCCCGGCGGCTGGGCGAGAGGCACACGGCCACCCCGAGGCGGCAACGCTGGCCTCCAGCCCGTGGGGAAGGGCCGGCCCGGGCACCCCCTCGCCTCACGGCCGGTCGGAGAGCGGCGGCGGCGGCTGCCCCGCCTCCAGCGCCGAGCGGCGCCTTCCCGCCAACCGCGGAGGACGGCGGCGGCCCGGCCATGGCGGCGGTGCGGGACGTGGAGATCGACCCCGAGGGCACGTTCAAGTACATCCTGGTGCGCCTGCAGCGCCCGGGCGGCGAGGAGCAGCGGGACATCGTCCGCGGCACCAAGGCGGCCGAGTTCCACAGTGGGTGACAGGCTGGGGGGGTGGGAAGCGATCGTTACCGGCCCCCCCGTCCCTGGACAGGGCCGCGGGTTCCCGGGCGAATCTGGGGCGAAGGGGGAGCCCCTGGCCTGCGGTGGCCGGTGTCAGCGGGCATGGCTCAGAATCCCCCCTTTATAGGTGTCTCTGTCAGATGTCATTTCCAAACCTGATAAGGAAAACCTCATTTAGGAGAGCGAGATGTCTTAACTGAAAAAAAAAACTGAAATAGAGACCCTTAATTACAGCTTTTCTATGTCAGTCAAGGGAAACCTCCCTCTCCTGCAGGTGAAAGAAGGGAACTGGAGGAAAATGAGTGGAAAATAGCTGAAGAGAGTTCTAGAGGATTTGAGGCCTGGTTGCATATTCTAGTGGCTCTAACAATTCTTCTTCTGCAGATCACATATTTGAAAAAGTAAATCCTGAGATGGAAAAGCTGGGATATGAGTGCAAGTGCCTTGGAGGAGGGAAAATTGATCATAATAGCAAAGACAAGAAAATTAGAGTATTTGGGCTCTCTACAGTAAGTGCATTTTTTGTATTCCTTCAAATCCTTTCATCTCTGATGTTCTGGGATTTTTGTTTTATAGTATGGTGGCTTTCTGCAATTTGAGTCACAGTGGAAAACTTTTTGTCTCACTTGTGAGCTAGATCAGAGAAACACTATTTTTAAGTGCAGGAGATCAAGGCAAATGCAGAATAATAATGCAGAATAATATCAGCATTAAGTTATAATCAAGACTGAAAATGGAAGTTAGCATCTCTTGACTCAGAATCTTTTTGTTGTGTTGCCAGAGCAGGAATAGCCCATTTGTAGCTGCAGGGTCCCGATCCAGCTGTATTGTGATCTTTATTTGCCAATTAAAATGTTGGTTGGTAGTTGACCAGCTGAACCGTGAATGGTGTTCTCCCTGTGTGTTGAGTGAGAAGGGTAGAACCAGTTTAAATGTGGTGAATTTCTAGTAGGTGAAGATGTAGTTTCTCATAAATGTATTTTGTAGGAATAAAAGTAACTTCCAAGAGTACAGAAACCAGAGCATTTTTGTTACCTGTTACTGTTCTGTTTAAGTTCAATTTCTTTATGAAACACTCAGTAAGTGGTAATGATTTCTCAAATTTAGAGAACATGCTGTAGTCTGTTTCTGGTCTTGCTCTGTGAGGATGCATAGCTCCTTCTATAGTAATACCACGAGCAAAGTTTCTAGACTTCTAATGTAGACAAAAAGAAAACAGTTCAAAGTTAAATTAATTTTTTTTTTTATAAACAGTGATGGTTACTTCACATCTGCTTACCTTAGATGAGCAGTGAGGGCTGGGCCTTGAATGCGTTAAACTTTTTAAAATGTTAGTGCTGCTTTTGTTCCAAGATGACTCTTGCCACCTGGAATAACACACACAAAAAACTTTAGGATTCTTATGGAGTGGGAAGGCAGTGCTTATTCTACTAAATTCTTGTGATTGTAGGTCTTCATCATAACAGCATTTTAGATAAGGCTTGACACCTGCTTTATTAATTCAGCTGCCAATTTAGTGTTAGAGGCAGTGGCCAACTCTTGCTCTTTTAATGGAACGTCTATGGAAAATGCCTCATTTCTCTGCATTTGGTACCTTGAGATGAGCACCATGTAAAAGTAGAGTTTTACCATGAGGGCTTCTCTTGCAGAGGCCTGGAGGTTCAGAAGACCTCAGTTAGCAGGTCAGAAGTTAGTATACTAATTAAATTGTTTAAATGCTTCTCTTACTTGGAGATGTGTTGTCAGATTCTAAACCAGCACTATCTTGGTGTTTTATCAAAAAAAGAGAAATAGTCATTGACTTCTTTTGAAGTAGATGCTGTGCTATTATTTGCAAAGCCAGATGGTGTCTTCAGAGTGATTACCAAGGTGAGACTGATCTGTAGGTCTGTGGTATTTTTGAAGAGCTTGCATTTTGTAATGCATCAATAATTTTAACCTGTGCACTTTAAATGCTGGTTTACTTAGGCCGTTCCTCTTTGGGCAGAGTCAGTGGTGACCAAGAGTACAAGTTTTGATAATATAATCTTGAGCTCTTTTTTTCAGTCTTCCAGGTTAAATGTTTCATATTAAATATTACTGGAAAAAAGAAGTAATCTGTAAATCACAGGGTTTTATCAGTAGACTGCACTGATGTGCAGTAAAGGCTTTTTGGCACAGGAAAAATTGTAGATCTGAAATTAGAAATCAAGATCACTTAATTAATATAAGACAATAATGGAAAGGCATCTTCTACCACAACTGTTACCTTTTAGTGCAAGAGTAACACTATGATCAGTGATTGGAGGGTTAAAAATCACATGGATCATCTGACCTTGCCTCAGTTTGGAGTTGCAGTGGCTGAAGAGCACAGATATTTAAAATTATGCTATTACCAGCTAAGACAAGATTGCAAACAAATAAACCATGAAGACTGATTTCTTTAGTGGCTAGAATAGTATTCAGATGTTCACACATGTGCTGCCTTACTCCTTTTCCTTCAGCTGAGCCAAATCAGTTGGTTTTATGCTCATACATTCAAGTGGGTCAATGCAATCTCTGTGGTTTAAAAGAACATTCAATAAATGTGGTAGCTGGGGGGTTGGGAACATCTTAAAACAAGCTTTCTGCTGGAAATCATGATGTGAAAAATGGATCCTCTGTTACCTGGGATTGCTTGACATTCTCATTTACTTTCTACACATCAGGATGGGGAAATTGGAGAGGACTATAGAAAAAAAAAAACCAAACCACACTGATACTGCAAGAATAACTTTTAGAACCTGTATTTGATTTGAATATGAACTACTTGAAGTTTCAAATCATAACTGGATAATATGTGTTGAAAAGAACTCAGTGGTTCTGTGGCTTTACTGTCTGTACGTGTCCAACAATAATTTGTTCTTTCTTGCAGGGCTACGGAAAAGCAGATCATTCGGTGACTGTAGAGATACTGAAAAAAGTGTACAGAGATTATGAGATTACATGGTCAGATGACAAGAAATAAATTGGCTACATATGAACACCACAAGAAGTTCAAAACTGGTAAATCTGTGAGCTGTACTTTGATAAATAAAATTAAATGTCTTCTATGTATGTTACCATAAATCTGGAGTTACTGAACTCTGCTGTAATTTATACTATGGTTAGTAATCCCCAGACAGATCTTATTTTTCAGATCATTCCTTTGTGCAGAATCTGCAGTTCTAAGCCTCTTTCCTCTCCTTTTGACATACCGTCTAATTAAACACTCCCACATCATCTTACCGCCAGTTTGCTTTCATCCAGTCCTGTCTCACTGATACATTGTAGGATACATCAACTTAAACACCGCAGGGCCAAACCTGTTCCCTGGTCTTTTGCCAATAGTGTTTTCTGTTTATTGTCTATTGTTCTTTAGGCTTTTCAACTTTCTTATCCACATTTACAAAAATTGGGGAGGGGAAGGTTGACTGTTACAGTTCTTCACCAATTATCTAAATCTTCGATTTACTCCCTGGTTTTGAAAATTCAGTATTTGTGTTCCACACAAGTCATGATCGAGGTCTTTTGTGTTTCTGTAAGATACTTCCCTATAGCAGACTGCTGGCAATCTCAAATTCTGACAATACTTGTTTTATTCTGATTCTCCTGTACTACTATTATTACCCATGAGTATAATTATGCTTTTTCCTTTTCTTAATGACTGTAATTATCATATAGCTAGCTACTTCCCAGCCAGAGCCGGTACACCTATGCAGTGTCTGAATTATCTTATGGTACCTGCTTCCTCCTGTTGTGGCAGGATATTGCCCTTCATTTGTTATGAAGTTATTTGCTACAATTTTCACTTGTTTGTTTCCTGCCAGTCTTCTCTTGAATGCTGTTGTAGATTTCCAGGCAATACCTTTTGTTCTTATGCTTAAACTGTTGACTTGGAGCCTCCAAGAGGTATTTGTATATAAATCCTGGTTCCTCCCTTTGTTGTAGTTCCTGCTGCAATTATGTACCAGTGTCTGGTGGTATATAGTGGCTTTTTTCTTTTCAGAGTGCATATCACTCTTTAAAGTGCAAACAGTATGAAATTTGGGAGACTTTAGTCCAGTTTGTCACAGAAATTCTTGCTGTTACTGCCTTATTAAACTAATTATCCATCTTATGTCATTTTTCTATATCTTGGTTTTGATTGGTTGGGTTCTCATCCTCGTACCTTTCAGTCTATTCCTTGTATCTCTATCCCAATAATCACCTGGGAGCAGGATCTCTTGAACCTAGTGCTGCAGGTATCTTGGTTAGCACCTGCTTCCCTCATGCAGCCTGGACTTTCCCCTCTAGTGCCTCCATCAGCTTTTGCATCTCCTGTTTGTGCTGCTCTTTATGCTCTTGTGCAATAGTCATCTGGCTGCACCGCTTCAAATGCCATGATAACACTGATTGCAGGTTTGATTTTTCTTAACAAGACTTTGATTTCAGAGTGTGATTAAATGCCTGTGTACCTAATAACCAAGAATAGGAATAATTTGCAAATTGAGCACTTCCCACTTTGATTTTCCTCAGGGCTTTTTCCCCTAAGCTTCAGTAAAATAACTGTAACAGATGACACTGAATTGGTGCCAGTATACAAAACTGATTTTTTTTTTTTTTATAGCCTCATTTCCCAAAACTAGCAAATAGTCTTCAAAGGGAAGTAATCAGTTAAGGATAACGCCTGTTAAAACAAACAAGCTTTTAAGTTTAGTTTCCTGAGATGTTTTATGACTAATTTTAATGTTTCTCTCCACAATCCTTACGGGAAAGACATAATTTAGACTGGATTTCTTACTGTTATGACTCTTTCAAAAAGCAAGGAGTGATTTGGAATGAGGTAATAAATTGAGTTACCAGCTGATCTCCACCTCTTTATACAAGAAATTGGTCCTTATATAAGGGTTTATTGTATCATCAGAAAAATACTTTGAGGATCCTCCCAATTGTTATTTTCTAGTGCAATGTCATTTTGGGAAATGTTAATTTCCCTAGCTATTAAGTATATGTACAAGTATTACAAGTGAGTGAAAGATTTTTATTCCAGATCATAAGAGAAGCTGGGAACTGGTCACTGGGGTGGTCAATGATTTGGCAAGCACAGAGAGCCTTAATGTTGTAGATTAGGGAAACCAGTATTCGATGTTGAAACATCAACCAGCCTACAAAACTAGGTCTTATATGCTGAGAGGAAGCAGGATTCATATGCTGACTTTTAAGAATAGAATAGAACTCATCTGGAATTATGGAAATACCAATGCTAATTTTTCTGATTTCACCTCAGAAAAACATACTTTAACTCTTATCTGTAATTCTGAAAAGGAAACTTAATTATACTGTGAGGACTTTCCTGTTTTGCAGGTGTGTACTCACTGTGAGATTGTGGTACTAGCAGTCTTCACTTGAAAGTCCTGAAAAATACAATTCTGTATTTGCACAAAACCAGAGCTATGTTTGAGCAATCCAAGGATAAAATGAGGATGCTGAGCAAAGTAGTAGTGTATTAAACCCAAGACAGTGTGTTTGATCATGGAATATTTTCAAGAGGAAGCATTATGGTAGAAGACTATAAGTGCTGCTCTTATTAATTAAAAAACCACATGAGATTCTTGTTCTTAACCATATTAATTGTCATAGTGGTCAACATTTCTTATTACTTCAGGTGCCAGTCTCTGAAACAGCCCTAGACCTAGCAGGTGTAGAACAAGCTATTCAGTCACTATGTGCAAGCTGTGATTTGTCTTATGACTGGAGTTTGAAAAATAGCAAGTGGTAGTCACTTTGTTTTGTGCTTCCTAGCTTTGAAAAACTGCTTTAACAGTATTTTATTCATCTGCCAAAATGAAAACTGTTTTGTTCATCAACCTGTAGTCAGCAGTTGTCTATCATCAGTAAGTTTCAGACTTGATGCAGAATAATTCCAAAGTGCAGTTACAGCCGTGGCACAACTGACTGCCATTTTCCTCTCTCTCCTGTAAAAGAGCAACTTCAGTAGTTTCCAAAGCATCTCTTTAAAATAGTCTACTTACAATTGTTTTTGAAACAACAGTAGTTGTTAAGGCTCTTCTGTGAAGTACAGGAAATCCTCTGACTCTATCGTAATAACATGATCAAAATAGGAGTCTTGCAGTTGACTTTGATAGCCAATGACAGGAACTTTATGCAATAATTGAAGTGATTTAGGTCAGTGCTGTAATCAGTTTCTTTCCACTCCCTCAGACTATTTTCCATTCTTGCCTGCACTGAGTATCCTTGTATCGAGTTTACTGCAGTGGTTGACTGTCTCTAAGTTTGTATTTCTGCAGGGGCACCCACCCAGTAAAGCACTGCACGATGATAAGCAGTAGCTTTGATGTACCTGGTAGAGTTGCGTAACAGCTTTTTGTCCAGTTTTAGTTACCACAAAACATGCAATGGATTTTTGTCTGAATTATTTGTGATATCAAGCATTCAGGACCAGGTTTTATAGCTGTTTGAGTTTGTCTGCATTTTTGGTAAGATAATTTCTTCAGCAGCATGACTATCTTCAGCCTGGGACACAGGAGTGACTTGTACACAGGCTTTGGCAGGGCAGCAAGCTTTCAGAAAACTGCTGAAAAGACTGAAAAGGTTTGACAGTGTTCAGTAGTACCCCCAGCAAGTTTTGAAAATGGGTCATAGTGTATAGGTCATTAATTTCTGGAAAAATCTTGTTTAAAAAACCCCCAAACCTACAAAACAGTACGGCATCTAGTTGGCAATCTGCTATAATAGCATAGCTTATCCCAATTTCCCAATTGCCACCTAAAGCTCAGTTCTGTCATCCTCTGGTTCCCTAAATTACATTTGTAGATTTATTGGTTGTTTGCTTTAAGGAACTTCTCTTGTGTAGCACCTTCTTTCAACTCAGCTTCTAAAACAGAAATCAGGTTTGTTCTTTTCTAAAAACAGTATGGCTTTTCCCAATTACCTGCTGGAATTTTCTTGAGTGTTATGTCAGAATCTGAATGTAAAAGTTCACAGACCACAGCAGTAAATATTCTCTGGTACACTTTTTCAAAGGCTTGAATAAAAGTCATGTGTGAATGACATATGGAAGCATGACAGATTGTTGAGCTTGCTAGCAGAATAGAAAGCAAGTGATAAATACAATCACACCCCCCTCTGCTGGCAAAGCAGCAGAGCGCGCAGGTACGCAATCGAGTCTGGAATCGGTTGCTGCAGTTAAACCCTATCTGAGTTGGGAGCCTAGCCCCCCAGAACCTCTCCTCGCACAGCATTAGGGTGCTAAACGATCTCATTCAGGTTGCGCTCAGCAGCTGCTCCTGTGATGTATGGTTCTGGAGCTGCCGAAGAATGAGAGGGGACAGGGACTTGCTTCCTTTTTAAATACGTATAAATGACAACTGGCATAAACAAATGCTGGTTTAAGCAGAACTCCTTTTTTTCTATACAAAACCAGAATCAGGAGAGTCCTTCGCTTCTAAGCAGACATCAGAATTTGTAAAACACTTCAGTAACCAGTAAAGAGCATCCTTAATTTGTCAGTCCACAATAACTCAACGGAGGAAAAAGCAAAGAGATACAAGGATTAAAACATTTAATCTTTAAGATATTTTTGAAGGACCAGTGGTTGAATTTTAATTGGAATCTTTAAAGGACATTTCCATAATACATCGCTGCAGTCCTTTATCAATTACTTTAACTATGGTGGTCCTAAACACATTTCTTTCTTCAGTGAATTTCTCAAAGAGGTAGATACCACCACCAACCCCAAAATAATGTACCTTGCTTGCCAAATACACACGGCCATTTTTATCCAAGAGCTGAGCCAGTGTGTCATGCAAAGCACTGTAGTAGTCAGGATTATAGATGGTCTCAGATGTGAGAATTATATCATACTTTGAAAAGGGTTTGTTGCTGCTTAACAGAAGCTGGCTGACTTCAGACCACTCTCCAGAAAGAAATCTGCATTTGGTGAGTGCATCAGGTAAACACCCTGCTTTCTTGGGCTTCTTCAAAGGAGGCTTGCTCATTTTTCTGCTGTCTCCGCTGCCTACCCTGTTGCCTGCCTTTACACAGTTGGCCACTGCGTTAGGCAAGGTTATCTCATCAATCACTGTGCTGTTGTAGTCCTGAAAATGGACACTTCCAGCTTTACCCCTTAGAGCAACTATTCCCAGCAGTCCGGCCCCGCAGCCAAGATCCAATACCGCCTTGTTGGTAAACTCTACTTCAGCCTCAGAGAGGTAATCTATGAGATCAAAGGTGCATTCCCAGATTTTCAGTCCTCCCTCGTAGACTCCTGGGATGAGATCCGAGTGAGAAGAAACACTTTTAGACACGATGCCTTCTCCGTCAGCATCGCCTGAGCACGTCATTTCCACGACAGACATATTTATGTAATACAGGCCTGATACTGTTTCTATGACTTTATTTTCCAATACTTTGTTGAGATCTCCAGGTATCCTGTGCTCCTTGGCGGCTTTAGAGCAGAACTTTTTCTTTGTTGTCTCATCTTGGCGTTCATGTGTACCCAACCTTGGGCTGGAGTCTGTTACAGCGCCAGCGGTTTGCTTGCTCTTTTCCATGGATTCCTGGTTGTATTTCGGAGAGCACAGCTGTAAGTCCGTCTTATCGTGAGTGTCTGGCTCACTGCTCTCATTTTCATCGATAAAAAAATTAAATCGAAAAGCCATTTTCAGGAATAAAAGTGGTTTTTTGTTTTTTTTTTGTTTTTTTTTTTTGTTTTTTTAAGAAAGCTTAATTTACAGCCAGAAACACTAATTTAAGAGCAATACTGGTATAAAGATTTTTGTCTTTTTTTTTTCTTTTGTAGAGGATGGTTTTTATGTAGTTATCGTATGGGAAGAGTGCTTTGCAGGTGCAATATCAGATATTTTGCCAATCAATCAGGTGAATTACGTCTGGAAATAGAACAAGTAACGTTAGATATCATTAAACTGACGAATATTAGCACAAACAACCCGTCTAACTGTAGCATCCTAATTTTCATTACCAAAATCTAACCGTTTATATTTACGAAAAGCCGCTGTTAGGAATGACCGCGTGTGGGTATACGCAGGAAATGAAGGCGGCTTTATCCGGTAAAACTCACATTTCAGACTCGGCGTTTCAAGCGACGCAAAAAAAAAAAAAAAAACAAACCCAAACCCATGCGCACAGAGGCTGTTAAGGCCCGGCTTCCCTTCCATACGCAGAGCGGGGGGCAAAGGGATCCGGTCCCGGTTTACCCGCCTTGTGCCCGTACCGACCGCCGGCTGCCGGACGCCATTGCTCCTTCCGCCTCCTGTCAGCGCATGCGCGCCCGCGGTGAAAAGGGGGGCGCAGAGGCTGCTGGGATAGCGGAGGGAAGTTTTTTCCCGCCTCTGCCCGGCTCTGAGGGGAGCCGCCATGTCCCAGACAGACCCCGAGCTGCTCCTGCAAGAACTGGGAGGCTGGGATTGGGAGCTCTGCCGCCGGGAGCTGCCCGCTGTCCTACCCCGGCTCCTCATATCCTTCCCGCAGATGGGTTCGGCTGCTGGGTGGCTGTGGGGAGTCACCCCGAAATGGCGAGGTTGCGGGGGGGAGTGTGGGGGGTGTTGATTCTTCAGTTTTGCGCAGTTAAAACAAATAAATCCACGGGAGGGGAAGCAGTGCAAGTTTTGTAAGGGGCCGACAGGGGACAGAAAAGCTGGATGTTTCACTGGAAATGCGTACAGCCCTTCACTGAAATAAAAGATTCACAGTAGAAAGCAGCGTGTGGTTCATTTAGCGCCCAGCCCCCCAAAGAACCCCAAGACTTGCCCTCCAATATATTGTGGAAATACGTGTGCTGAAGGTGCAGGTACTGAGCTGTACCTGCCCACGCTGGCTATACAGCATCCCTGCCAATTTCATGCACTGGATGAAGTATAAGTGGGACAGCGTGAGAGAAATCACTGTGGCT
>WHYT01014958.1:27748-41582 GCA_009806455.1 Tetrax tetrax | reverse complement strand
TAAAAGACATTTTCTTTTTTTTTTTTTTTTTTTTTTTTTTTTTTTTTTTTTTTTTTTTTTTCCTTTACAGTTTAATTGTTTTTTCTAACAGCATTCCTGATTTATGTGTATAGAGCCTGCTTCTAGGGAATTTGTTTTGCCTCTTCAGAATCCTTCCTTCTTCCATATTCCTCAGCAGAGCTCTTGCTTGGGGGGATATAACGGAGCTGCCTGCGTACACAATTCCCAGTTTTTATTGAGGTCTCCTCTGTCTGTGTCTCACCCACAGACCCCCATCTTAAGATACAAGGATACGGGTAGAAGCCCTCTTGATAGTATGACTATATTAGCTTTATGACCAAAACATAGAGGTCGAAAGCTTTGTGCAGACACTCCTGGATTTCAGTAGATTTCTGGCTTAACTATCAGTGCACGTTTTATCTTGGTCTTCCTCCTTTCATCCTTTTCCTGTTCTTCAATCTCTTGTCTCACATACAATATCTTCAATTTTATATGAAAACTTGCTTATTCTCCTTGCAGATAAAATATTTTTAATATCAATGTAGAAAATATACAGTCTTACTGTGTTTGATTTTTTTGTTTTGTTTTGTTTGGGGGCATTTTTGGTGGTAATTAAAAAAAAAAAAAAAACCCCATCAAACCTAACAAACACTAAACGTCCCCCCCAATCCTGTAATGCATGTGAGGTTTGGGGTGGGTGAGCAAGTTCTCTTACTAATGTACTTAATGTAGAAAAACAGCATAATAGTTCTGCCAAGTCTTAGTTTCATGGGGTGTGTAGTTTAATTTTAGAGGGATCTACTTATACAACAGAAAAAAAACTCCATGCTTAACCTAGAGGATAAAAACAGCTAGGCAGTTGAAACAACAGTATCTAGTAAAATGCACATAGTTTACAAATTAAGAATTTGGCCTAAATGTACAATGAGAAATGTACTTCTAAAGGTATTAAATGTTGCAACTGTCTTATTTAAATAATTTCATTTCGGTCTTTGAAGGTAAATCTACAAGTAAGAAGTAGTATTTTCTCTTGCTGGAGAACATCTTTCGTATTCATCTCTGACTATGGAGTAGCATTTTTTCTTACATCTGTATCTTTGCCTTCCATATTATGTATATATGGTGGAGTTTTTCTTTACATCTTCCTCTCTTGGATTATTCCTAGCACAGTTTCTTCAGGGGGGAGACCAACTGTCACAGTGTACCTTTACAGTTAGGTTTATTTTGACTTTGCATTCAGGTTTTGCTTCACCTAGGTGGTGGGTGAGGTGTGCCTATATAATCTAGCTTCTGACTTAGAAACCAAACAAACACAGGTAGTAAGAGGTGGGGAAAGTGTAAATACAGTATGTGTATAAAATACACCTGAAATGGTTCTTTTATACAGATCCTACAGTAGCATTTGTGCCTAGATAGCTATATAAAAACCTCAGTGTTGCTGCAGCTACCTGTAAACTTACACTAGCAAGTCTTGCTTTAATTGGCACATTTGCAGCAACAGACTCTGCTAAAAGAGACCATCCTGCTGTATTATTGTAGGAGCAAAAATAGGAAGGGAGAAAAGGAAAACTCAACAAACTTTCCCTCTTTGTGCACTGCCAAACTTTAGTGTGCTTACAGATAGTCCTGTTAATTTACAGAAGTGGTTTTATCATGAACTGACTAGAAGGCTTATTACAATGGAATGGAGTGCTTGGGTCCCTGCTGTGTAAGTAGCTTTTGTCTTAATAATTTGGTATAAAAACATTAAAGAAAGCATAATTCATGTTATCTAGGGATAAAGTAAAAGTACTTTACACACTTGAAATGCTGGCATACTTTAATATAAGAAAAGAATACCTGGCAGGGGTTTGAACTCCAAGTATCTTGTCTACTTCTTCAAGTAAAGTAGCATGGTCATTCTAGGCTGGGGACAGATGAGCTCCTCATAATAACAGATAAGTTACTGTTCTTGTGGTTTTTTAATATGTATTTTCCCTGAAATGGGTTAAGAAGCACTTGTAAATCTGTCTGCTCAAAAATTGTGGCAAGGGTGACCTGCAGAGGTAACAAACAGCTTGAGGACTGATACAGTACTTGACAGAAGCTTATTTTGAAATTAGCTCATATTCTCCTTCATATGTAAGTTGGGTGTTGTTTTTTTTTTTTTTTCACATCAGAGTTTTCCAGATGACCAAAAGTTAGATTAGAAAAGAACCCAGACTTTTTTGTTTTCTTTTGAAGCAAGCACCGGGATAATCTTTAGTTCGTCTAATCAGACGCACAGAATTGTCCAGTTCCTGGTTCATGTCCCATAAAGGTATTATGCACACTTGACAATATAGTCTAGAGCTTCACTGTAAATAAACAGTCAGCTTAGCAATGGAGAAATGTTTTATAAACGTTTTGTAGTTTATTAATACAGCTGATGTCAGTGCATGAAAACTAATGTTCAATAAGAAAATTCTGCATTCAGTTTATGTTTCTATTTCCTTGAACTGTGGTAGACACCTTGGCATAACGTAGCAGCACATAATGGTTTGTGGGTTTTGAAAAGGTGCAGGCCATATTGTGCTGCCTCAAAAATACAAGGATTTCATCATCCTGAAGAGAAGTATCACTTGTGAATTAGTCAATCTTGTGATGCTGATGTCTGTCATACTTTAGCAGCACGTAAATATTGGTGTTAAGACTGTAAATATCTCCAGTATTAACTGTGCTGCTGAAGTAAGGCTAGCCACTTCTGCATGTGAGCCATGAAAAAGGAAGTTTTGCGTCTTTCCTGATGCCTTTTTGTTGTTATAATTTGTATGTTGATTGTTTATGAACACTTTATTGGTTTTTTGTTTGTATTTTCATCTATTCAGAAACAAGATTTAGGCCTTAATGGTATCTGATGGTAAATATAGACTAGACATACATATAACTTCGAATGCTTTGGTTTACATGAAAGCTGAATTTGTGAAAGGAGCCATTTCAAGCTACACCTGTCTAACAATGCTTTGGTAAGTGTGTTTATATATATTTAAAAAATTGGTAAAACAGTGTTACTTTTAAATGTCAATATTTCTTTATTAAAACTCTTTAAATTTTGTTAAGTTTTACAGCATTTTCTTAATGGAACTGGGAAATGTTTTATCATGTTTTTAGCAACATAATTACATAAAGCAAAAGTGTCTTCCATAATTTTTAACAAAACTTATTAAACACGTCATTTCTTAAATCACCGTTTCTATAGAAGGATAACAATTTTATGGTTAGAAGCTTAAACTGTGTGTCTGACTGAATTTACTAATTTTTTTCTCATCTTCCACTAAGATGTTTCTCTTGCAGTGGGATCTTTCATTGAGATGATTGAAACCTGTGCAGTGAGAATGAAAACTACTTGGGCTCCTTTCCTTTTAAAAGCTGCATGCAAGAACTGTGTGGTGAGTCAAATGTAGACTAATGGTTATGTAAATGTCACTAATTTTAGATACAGTGAAGATCTGAAAGTGTGTTTCCTTTTAAGATTTTATTTTCTTCACTATCATGACTCAGTATCACTTGCTAATCTCATTTTATTAGCTCTGTTATGTTTTACCATTAAAACACACATGCCTTCTTCAAATAAGAGATCACAGATTCAAGTTTATACATCATATAGATGTTTTAAAAGGAGAGAAAAAAAATTTGCACTGGCGATTTGCTTTGACTTCAGGCTTCACAGGCCTGCTACTGGTGCAGTTGCACAGGTACAAACATGACTTAAATCAATATGAATCCAAGTTTTATAATTCATAGATCTGCATTATTTGACCGTATAGAATTTCAGCCTGGTGTACGTGCTAGTAAAAATCACACTTATCTTGTCTGCCCCTGCTGTGGATTTGAACTGGTGAAATTACTGATGGCTAAAATTTCCAAATTAGTTCAGACCTGAGCAGTTCTCAATAGTAAAGCTGTACAGTATTAAATAGCCTACAGCGTCTCATAAAGTAAACACTTCTGTGTGTACATTTACTTACTACAGGTCTCTTAAGATACATGGCCATAATGAGATTGACTGCTCAGAAAAAAATGTTATCTGGCTGAAAGTTGGATGGCTTTCTCATTGAGGCTTCTTTAAGTAGCACTGTCTTATGTTTGCTTACCTATAACTGCTCGATACTGAAGACCTGCACGTACGTTTCAGCCATTGTATGCACGTATGTAGGCTTTTTCTCCAGGACTTCTAGGAGTAGATGTGAATCTAAAGAGCCAATCAGTAAGATTTGAGAGTACACAAGAAAGTGTATTTGCATGGCTTTGTCAAAGTCCAGTGGCCAAACCGTTTGTTCGTGGCTACTTCATTTTGCCAATGCAGGCCTTCATGTGAACAGTGAAACAGATTGCATGGTGAATGCGAAGGAGGCAAACACCTGTTACTGGCACAAGGCAGGGGATGGCAGGGAATGGGAAGAAGCAGGAGGAGAAAGGTTGGACTGCCTTGTTGGTGGCCCTAGCAGCTTGTAAAAGTTCAGTGATGTGATGAAAATACAATTTTGAGCATTTGCAGAACCAGAGCTCAGCTGAGGAACCAAAGTTCCCATCTGGATTAAGAAAATTACTTCAAGTGCTTATGAAGGCCTACTGAAAATACTCAGTTCCTAAACCTCTGGAAAGAATGTAGTATTTCCTACATGGTTCACAGTTGCCTTAAATAATATTAGCAGTTGTATTTTCCAGAGGTTTACCTGCATGGGCGGCCATAGCCTGTGACTGAATGGAACTCCCTCTGCATTGCAGCTCTGAGGTCCTAAGGATTGTGCCTGATGTAAGAAAGAAAGACTGTTTTCAGTTCAGGTACTTATTTTCTGCTAGGCTTAGGAACTATACAGGAGAAAGATGCTTAGTTCATATAAAAGACAAAGAAAAGATAGGCCTGCTTGAAAACTGAGACTAGTAGCTGTATAGGAGTGAAGACAACTAGTGGGAAGAGCATGTCTAAAAAAATCAAATGTTGAAAGGTTGGAGCTGAGAACTGGTAGGGGAAGGACAGATCTGATGAGCTGGAAAACAGGAAGCATTGGGACAGATTGGGCAAAGATTTGGGGGTTTTGTTTGTTTCTTGAAATTGGAAGAAGCAGCAGCCTGACAGAAGGGATCTTGCCTGAGGCAAAGAGAACAAGTTAGTGTTGGGGAAAGGGACTTGCACACTTCAAATTTGGAAGAGAATGTAGACTATCCAAAGTAGTAGTGTTTGCTGTTGTGTGTGAAATCACTGTCAATTTCATCCCTCTTACTGTATTCCACACAGAAGAGACCAACCTTATTAGTGCTCTCAGCTATTTCATGAATTTTGGTCCTGAAAAGGAAGTAGCTGAGGTTGGAAAGGACCTCTGGAGATCATGTAGTCCAAGCAAAGTCAGGCAGAGCAGGTTTTCTAGGGCTGTGTCCATTCAGGTTTTAAATATCTTCAAGGAGGGAGACTCTGCAACCTGTCCTGTTCATCAGAATTTCCTGTATTTAATTTTGTGCCTGTTGCATCTTGTCCTGTTACTGGACACAACTGCAAAAAGCCTGACTACGTCGAAGTCTCCCTTACCTTTGTCAGGAGGCATTTATAAACTTTGATAAGATCACATACACACAAGCCTTTTTTTCTCCAGGCTTGGAGTCCCAGCTCTCTTGACCTTTCTTCATGTGAAAGATGATTCAGTTCTCTCATTGTCTTGGTGGAAGTAAATGAAATGTTTCAACTAATATGGGAATGAGAACTCAAAGGGAGAAATGCTTTTGGAGGAAAAGACCAAAACAGAACGTAATAACTTAATTATAGAAACTGTAAAAAGAACATGAAGCTCACAAAATGAAACACCAGGAAGTTAGGTAATTCCTGCTTTAAGATTCTGTAATCTTCATTTGCCCCCTTGTGTTAGTGTACTATGAAGCAATCTTTTTTTCATGATCATACAGAATATTTAATCTAATCGTAGGATTGGCCTGGTGTGGTGCTGAGACAGGGAAGATGTTTGTGGGCTGTGCAAGCAAGAAGCCTGATGCTGCTATAGGTGCTGCAGAAATTGCTAGAAAATTCTCTAGGCAATAGAACAAAAGACTGCAAGTAGAGGAAACCATGTCTTCATGGTTATCATAGAATCACAGAATAGTTTGGGTTGGAAGGGACCTTTAAAAGCCATCTAGTCCAACCCCCCTGCAAGAAGCAGGGACATCTCCAACCAGATCAGGTGCTCCGAGCCCCCTTCAACCTGGCCTTAAATGTTTCCAGGCAGGGACGGGGTATCTACTACCTCTCTGGGCAGCCTGTTCCAGTGTTCCACCACCCTCACTGTAAACAATTTTTTTCCTTATATCTGGTCTGAATCTACCTCCCTATATTTTAAAACCATTACCCCTTGTCCTATCGCTACAGGCCCTACTGAAGAGTTTCTCCCCATCTTTCTTGTAGGCCCCCTTGAGGTACTGGAAGACCACTATAAAGTCTCCTCAGAGCCTTCTTTTCTTCAGGCTGAACAGCCCCAACTCTTTCAGTCTGTCTTCATAGGAGAGGTGCTCCAGCCCTCTTATCTTTGTGGCCCTCCTCTCTCCAACTGGTCCATGTCCTTCTTATGTGGGGGCTTCAGAGCTGGATGGCATACTCCAGGTGGGATCTCACCAGGGCAGAGTAGAGGGGGAGAATCACCTCCCTCGACCTGCTGGCCACGCTCCTCTTGATGCAGCCCAGAATGCGGTTGGTTTTCTGGTCCGCAAGGGCACATTGCCAGCTCATGTTGAGCCTCTCGTCTACCAGCACCCCCAAGTCCTCCTCAGGGCTGGTCTCGATCCATTCTCCGCCCAGCCTGTATTTGTGCCTGGGATTGCCACAACCCAGGTGCAGGACCTTGCACTTGGCCTTGTTGAACTTCATGAGGTTTGCACAGGCCCACCTCTCCAGCCTGTCAAGGTCCCTCTGGATGGCATCACTTCCCTCCACCGTGTCGACGGCACCACATAGCTTGGTGTCATCGGTGACCCTGCTGAGGGTGCATACTATACGCTTACGAGGGTCCACTGTCCATGTCACCGACAAAGATGTTAAACGGGCTAATCGGGACCATACGGACACCTGAGGAATGCCACTCATCACCAGTCTCCACTTGGACTTGAATTAAAATACGATGTAATGTTATGTCTGTTGACAGTCTCCTACCTGCTTGATCGGAGTACCTCAAACTGCTGCGTACTATTATAGTCTCTACACCTCCGTGTCACATTTAAAATAGGGGCAATAGACAATGGTCTTGAAGGGCTGTTGGTTTTTTGTTTGTTTGTTTTTTTTTTTTTAAAAAAAACCCCACTTTTGTTTAGTGGCTGTACTACCATAATGCATTTCCTCATGGAATTTTCTATGGCATTTATTAATTCTGATATCAGAGGAAGAGGTGAGTATTGTGCATCTTTTAAAGACCAGAGCTGCAATATGTTTTCCTTCTTACCAGCACAAGTTGAGGAACAGAATTTCCATGTTGTTGATTCATTGTCTATTTGTCCAGTCCTAAGAACTCCAAAATACTCTGATTTGTATTCTACCTTGTCAGTGATTTGTTTTGCATATATAGATATTATTATTAAACACTTGTTAGTCCCGCATTTGGAATGTGGTTTCATGCGTAACACCTGAAGTATTCTGCAAAATCTTTTATAAACTAAAGGTAATGTTCATGTTTGAACTTCAGCATATTTTACAATAAATTTACCTGTAAAGATCTATGTTGCAGAAATAATGAACCAGTTAAATTGTAACGCTTCATTTCTTATGTACAATGTTAGATGGTGCATCTTTAAAAATGTTAAGTGACTTGCACCTCTGTATTTAAGATTTCTACAGGCCATTGTTCTTCAAATTTCAAAAGTAGCTTTCTTGGTACTGCATATGGCACACTGCATATGGCACGCGTTATTGAGTGAGAGTGGTTCTGTACTTGATACTCAGATATAGAGATGTGAAAATGTCTCAGCTTTTCCCTTAATCATGGTATCTTTTTAAATATTGGGGGAAGTCTCTCCTAATCAGGTAGCAATACTAGAAGTAATGATTGAAATTTGAAATGTTTAGACTCCCTTTATGTACTTGATCACCACCTCCTGTCATAGAAGTCACAAGAAATGATTGATAGAAATATATCTGAAGTGGTGAGCTACTATTTTACCACAGTGTAACTTGAAGTGGAGCAGCAATTCTTCATTTAAAACACAGGAGAAAAAAATAGTTTAAAATGTATTTGAATGGAAATTTGCATCTAAGATATATGTGAATCTCCTTTCTAAGGTGGCAGTTGTAACTGTGTATGGAAGAAAATGTTTAGCTGCTACAGAAAGAAGAACAAATCATAGAATCATAGTGGTTTGTGTTGGAAGGGATATTAAAGATCATCTAGTTCCAGCCCCCCTGCCCTGGGCAGGGACACTTTCCACTAGAGTAGGTTTGCAATGGCACAAGTGACATTGCTCATCTTTCTGTGAGGGGGCTAATTTCATTGGGGTATTACTTTTTCATTCTAAATTAAACAGTTTATTTCTATTGGAAGTTATTGAATGGCTCTCAGGTGCAACAACTCAATATTTTTTTCTGAATTTGATTCATTTATAATAGCTCTGTGTTAACAAATCAAATGAAATTTATCTAATATTGCTTTCATCTCTTAGTTTAAAATTTGAACGCTGTGTTCAAAAGTTCTGAAATTAACAAATTAATTACAACAGCATTTATCCAGTTTGACTCCTCAATCTTAAGTATACAGTGCTGAGTAGCTAGAGAGTGACTGACTTAGCTTCTGTTGAGAGATGGGAATAATATATCCATAATGTTTTCTTCTGCTGTTTATAGCCATAGGAGACAGCCATGGATAGAAAGTTTCACATTTCCCTATGGTTTTTGCAGGGCAAGCATGTGGCTTTATTACCTATAAAGGAACCTTCTGTCAGCAGCTTTTACACTTTTAAGTGGTTTTAAAAGTAAAACATTTTGGAATCTCTCATAAAATACTCACAAAAACTCAAGCATTATAAAATTTGAACTATATAAGGCATAAATTATAGAATATAAAGTCTCAAATGTATACATTTTTAATATTTTATTAAAATAAAGGCAGAGGAAAAGCTTCAGGGATTATATTATTGGACCAGCTAGAATAGTCAACAATAATATACGACTGTGGTTCTACAGTCCCGTGATTCTCAAGCCAGACAAGTTTGGGACTGACGGAGTCTTCCTGTTTCCTTGAATATTAGCCTGGCTCTGCTATTTCCATGGTGGTTTCACTGAATGGCTTTGGGTTATTTTTTGGTAAGCTCAGACAGCTGAATGTGCTTGCTGTGTGAGCAGCAGTGCTGGCACCAAGGAAAAGTTCCCTCCGCTCTTGAGAACAGCAGTCCAGTATTAAAGCTCATTTCCATTGTTTAAACCAATATAAGGAGTAGTCAAGGCTTTATTCTTCCTTTCTTGATACTCCTACAGACAGACTTTGCCTATCTGCTCTTTAAATCAGTACCAAAGGGGCTAACAACATCTTGGTTTACCTCTTTCCTTTTGTATAAGATTGCTGTCTACTTAGGAAACTAACACAAAAATGCTCATCTAGATACAGCTTCTTAGCATATGGAAACAGCTGTGACACACCTTTCCTGTCATCAAGGCAATGTGAAAGTCTTCCTTTCTTTTTTAATAAGCAATATCTGTTATTTTCAGATATATCAAAAATAGATAAACTGTATTACCCATCTATGTATAATGAAACTTCAGGCATGAAAATTTCCAGTAGTATCAGACAAAGATGAAAAAGAGCTCTACTGTTTTGGAGAGATGAAATCTGTTAAATGACCTGCGTGACAACCAGTTTTAGGAAGCGTGCGGGGATGGTAGGCTGTACAGGCAGAAAAAGGGTTTCACTGCAGATTCGATAACATCATGTAGCCAGACAGCCCCCTGTTGGTTGCATTGTTGTGGAGGTTCCAGAAATGAAATTCAGCAATTCATTGCACTCCACGAGCTATTTTTTTTTCATTCCCATATCACAAAAAGAGAAAATTGGGGAAAAAACCATATGTGCCTTTGTAAAAACTACCTTTGAATCAAGTTTTATCCCTCTTGTGTATGAGATAAATGTCAAAGCTCATTTAAATAGAGTATCTGCACTCAGTTTCTTAATGTCTTTATAGAAGCTTATTTTTAAAGAGTTGCAGTGAAAATGTAGAACAGTACTTTGTCCTTGTGATCAAAACTTAAGGCTAGCATACTTTAATATCACATTTACAGCCTGTCTAATGCCAAGTATTTAAATAAACTTCTGTCAGTAATGCTGGTAATAGGTTTGCAAGGTAGCAGTGAACCAGCCAGGCATATGTTCCAGCCTTATTTAATGACTGGGACTCTCTTGGACTCTCTTGCAGGCATGTGTATGAGAGCTTCTACTATTAAACAAGGTACAGTTTTACCAAGAGGCTTGGTTTGTTGCTTGGTTTTTTTAATTCATGTTTTCTTTGCTTTGATCTCTTCTTTGTGTGTGGCTTAAGTTGCTACCAGTGCAACCAGCTGCTTACTTCCAGTTTATGTTTTCCCATGTGTTCAGACAACAAAAACCTTGTTCTTCAAAAGAAATGGGTGTCTAAATATTGGAAAATTGAAGGACACTTATTAGGTATTTTGACTTTTTTTTAAGTGTTTGTAAAGGGAACCTAAAATCTGCCTTGTAATGGTCACTGTACATCCATGTGGTGATGGAGTGCTCTATGTACTGTATGAAGGTATGCAAGCACTTGTTTTCTAGAATCTGATAACATATCCATGCTTAAAAGGCACTATTTGTGTTGGAAATAGGTGACCTAAGGAAACTTTCCAGGAAGAACTCTCTCTGAGGCACAGGATCTTCTGCTCTGAGATAAACAATGCAGAGGTGATCTCTTTCTGCATCAGGTATGGCTCAGGTTACAAAAGCTCATCTTCTTTTGAAGAATTTGATTTGTGGCTAAAAATCTATAACTGTAACAGTAGCAGAGAAACTGATGTGAGAATTCATCTTCTACAACACAGAACAGAAGACTAGCATGATGCTGAGAAAGCCAAAGTGCTTAAGATCTCTTTTCTTTCTCCCCTTCCCCTTTGGTACACATTAAAAGATTGATTGTAATCAGATATCGTGTAACAGTTGGCAAAAACAACAGAGAGTAAGATTACATGCTGTGATTGAAGAGGGGGAATGGGAAAGACAGGAACAGACCAAAGAGCTGCTTAAAAATTGTCATGACCTACTATAATCCATCAGAAGAGTTTAAAAAACTGGCTGAAGCAATATCAAGATGTGGGGACTCTTGCAAGAGACAGAAAACCTGGGTTTCAAGTTCTTCAGAAGCCTGAGGGGATTCAAGTTCACATCTCCTGCTTCTGAAAAAGTGCCCAGTGGATGTTGCCTACAGATGTTCGCCATCTTTCTTGTTAAATCAAGGATATGTGCAAAAAAGAATAGAAGTCACAAAGCAGTTTTGTTCAAAGGTTGTTGGCAGTGATAACTATTACCGTTAGCAGATGAAAGCAAGCTGCAGGTAGGATTTCAAAGAGTAGTGGAATTTGCTTTTATTGGACTAACTGTGCAGTTCCTTGCAAAATCCATATTCTTTTCCTAAGATGTCTCCTGAAGTAACAGTAAAATGAGCATACAATAAATATAAGTACCCATTAAAGCTCACTAAAGGAATACCTTATGTTTCCAGTAGATGAACACTGAGATAACTGGATATTTGTGAATTGCATCACAGACCTCTCTTATGCCAAAGTTCTGTTCTTTATTGCTAAGGAGAGCACCAGTAAAGGTGGCTTTAAACTGCTTTATGCTCCTACTTTCTCTAAAGCTGCTGAAGAGGGAAAACAGGGAACAACTAGCAGCATTAAAGAACTTCATGGCTGTTCAACAACCAGCAATTGGATTCACTTCTTCCCTCCTTCAATCTGCCCTCAAACTATTTTATTTTTTAATATTTGAATAGGTTTGGGATTTTGTTTGGTTTGGGGTTTTTGTTTTTTTTTGGTTTTTTTTTTGGACAGAAGTGCTTACAATCCCCCTCTCAAATTAGTGGCATTGATAAGAGCCTGTTCTGGGCTGAAGATTAAAATAAATTACCCTGATCAGAAAAAGTAGAACATCTTTCCTCTGAGGAGTTGTTACTTACTCCATTTCCAAATTAGGATTAAACTTTAGGACTTCCTTCAGCTCTTGGATTATCTGTAATTTTTTATTTTGTTCAAGCAATTCTAGTAGTTTAGAACATACAGGTTATTTGCAGAGCTGTGATATTGTGATCCCATTACTTTATGCTCATTCAGGCATAAAGTAGCCCAAGAAAGGCATTACCTTACCCTATGAAAGTATCCTCAGTCAGTTACCTCTAAAAGTGCACCTTTTCCTATTTAGCTATGAGCGTTTGTTCAGAACAGAGGATATTTTTAATGGTAATTGACAAATTCTTAATTATATCTGTTTTTTCCCATTTATTTCAGAGTTCTTGTAAAAATAGCATCTGGTCCTGGTGATTTATAGTGTTTGAGTTTCTCAGGCTGCCAACAGGCTCTTCCTTCGAGACATCTAGGCCTGGTGAAATTACTCTGATTCCCCATAAAATATCTCCTTGGGATTGGAATTTCTCTGTCGCCCTCTATATTAAAACCAAATAATTTAGAATCATAGAATCATAGAATGGTTAGGGTTGAAAGGGACCTTCAAAGGTCATCTAGTCCAACCCCCCTGCAAGAAGCAGGGACATCCCTGACTAGATCAGGTTGCTCAGAGCCTCATCCAGCCTGGCCTTGAACGTTTCCAGGGATGGGGCATCCACCACCTCTCTGGGCAACCCGTTCCAGTGCTCTACAACTCTCATTGTAAAAAATTTTTTTCTAATATCCAATCTAAACCTACCTCCTAATTTAAACCCATTACCCCTTGTCCTATCACAACAGGCCCTACTGAACAGCCTCTCCCCATCTTTCCTGTAGGCCCCCTTGAGGTACTGGAAGACTGTTATCAGGTCTCCCCGGAGCCTCCTCTTCTCCAGGCTGAACAGCCCCAACTCTCTCAGCCTGTCCTCACAGGAGAGGTGCTCTAGCCCTCTGATCATCTTTGTGGCCCTCCTCTGGACCCTCTCCAACTGGTCCATGTCCTTCTTATGTTGGGGACTCCAGAACTGGACACAGTACTCCAGGTGGGGTCTCACCAGGGCAGAGTAGAGGGGGAGAATCACCTCCCTCGACTTGCTGGCCACGCTCCTCTTGATGCTTTTCCTTTGCCAGTTTCTTTCATCCTCTTCTTGGTACTACACAGACAAAACAAAACAAAACAAAAAAAGCCTCCTCGATTCAAGTATCTTCAGAATACTTGGAATTCTTCTCCATGTGTGCATTTGTACACAGGCACCGCATGCAATCATTGGTACCTGTGCTTGTGATGGTCTTGTATGGGAGAACATTGTTCAGCAGCACCTGTGAAAGCAATAACTGTGTCTTTGTGCAAGAGGAGAGTTAATCCTGACATTCTCTTTTTCTAGCCTGGTGGCTACCAATAGAGCTTTCCATTAGCCAATGATGATATACCATGTAGTCTTTTATTATTTTCTAATTTATACTTACATTAACACTTAAATAGATGTTAGGATGGGGTTTAGTTTTAGAAATTATAGCGTTTGTTATTTTTCTGTTGGAGAACTGCTTTAGCGTAGGAGGAATTCCGTATCAATGCATACCCCATGAATGAGCGCGACCTCCCTAGCATTCACTTACTGTGATGTGTCATTAAAGACTGTCTACATAAGATATATTTTACTTGGTTTGATGAGCATCACATGACCCTTC
>WHYT01014958.1:0-27728 GCA_009806455.1 Tetrax tetrax | reverse complement strand
AAATTTTTTTCTAATATCTAATCTAAACCTCCCTCCTTCTAATTTAAACCCATTACCCCTTGTCCTATCACAACAGGCCCTACTGAACAGCCTGTCCCCATCTTTCCTGTAGGCCCCCTTGAGGTATTGGAAGACCGCTATCAGGTCTCCCCGGAGCCTCCTCTTCTCCAGGCTGAACAGCCCCAACTCTCTCAGCCTGTCCTCGTAGGAGAGGTGCTCCAGCCCTCTGATCATCTTTGTGGCCCTCCTCTGGACCCTCTCCAACTGGTCCATGCCTTTCTTATGTTGGGGACTCCAGAACTGGACACAGTACTCCAGGTGGGGTCTCACCAGGGCAGAGTAGAGGGGGAGAATCACCTCCCTTGACCTGCTGGCCATGCTCCTCTTGATGCAGCCCAGGATGCAGTTGGACTTCTGAGCCGCAAGGGTGCATTGTCCCTGGATCCCTCAGCATCCATGATGCAAGAGCAGAAATTATCAGCGACAATGACACCAAAATTAGTTTTGACAAGGTCAAATTACCTCTGGATCCCACAGCTGAAAGCAGATAGCAATCCAGCACTGTACTGTCAAATCAGGCTTAGAATCACCCCTTATAAGCCCCCATTGATGTCCAGCCTTTGGTATTGATTCAACTATTCTCTACTCTGCTGCTGCTGAGAGATCATTTTCTATAAGCTCCCAGCATCCTGTAGGACTAGTTCCATATTAAACATTCCTGTGTTTAGTCAACCAGAAGAGGACTGAAAGGTTCTTCTGTAAGGTTGTCTTTAGCTGGCCATCCTACCCTAGGTAGAGACATCGTGTGTGGTTCACACTATGGTAGCATATAGAAATGGGAACTTGCTGCATTTTTCAGCATTTCTATATTATCATTAACATTTATTAAATGCCAAGGGTCCTCTAGTGCCATCCAGACCTTCAGCTTCAGTCTTCAAAGAAAGCCTGTGTCACCAGCTATCATGGTACTGTCCATGTCCACCTTTCATTCTCTACTTATCACCACAAGGCAGCTCCTGATTCATTACCTGCATCCAGTGAGTCTAAAGCCTTCAAAGATCCAATTGGCAGGATACTTTTACCAAATACCGAAGCCATTACTAAACGCTGTCAGACTAGAACATTGTCTCAGGCCAGGCTTCTCTGAAAGAAAAGCTGTCTTCAATAACGGCAAAAATTGACACTTAGAGCAAAAAGAAGATTAAGTTTTACCTCTGCTGCAGAAAGAGCTTCCTTCCAAAAATGAAGGTCCCATACTATGAAGCCATAAAAGCTAAATAGGCTATTATTAATTAATATTTTCAAATACTAATTTAAAATTGTGAGAATTGTCAGACATCTAGGGAGGAATTTAGATATGGTAGAGTAGAGATCATTTATAGCAACAAATTTTCTGGAGATGGACGTCTTTGTAAAGACAACATCTTTATAGGTTTTCTGAAGTACAAGCAGCCCTTAAATGCTTTGCAGTCTGTTTGTATAGACAAGGTTATGGACACTAATCTTAGGTCCTGAAGAGAGTAACTGTGAGTTCCCAAGCACGGGCCTCACAGAGCACAGGCTTTCCAACCGTACAGACCTACACGCCCTCCAGCAAAGCAGCATGAGACTTAAAGAGAAAAAAAAAAAACAACTTCCTTGTGTGCAGCAGTTCACCTGCTTCTTCCATCAGCGTGGCAGAGTGTCTGACTGTTTGATCAGGAACATTCAGGATGTTTTTAAAGTTCTGTCTTTTCCTTTCAACCACTGAAGTGGTTTTATAACAGATTAGTGCCTACCAGCTGTTGCAGAGCCAGGCTTGTGTATTCTGTTTTAGTCACTCATTGACTCCATTCTGTCCCAGGGCGTTTTAATGAGAGCATGTTAGGTCATTAGTAACATCACTTCTTTTCCTACAGAAAAGAGATCCCAGTTTATCTTTTTTAAAAGGGAGGAGGAAAGGTGGCAATAACTCGATTCCAGTACAGGGTTCGCTTTGGCTGACCCAGATCTCAAGAGATGTGAATACATACATCTGAAAGATCAGATATGGAGTAATGATTTCAGCTAGCAGTTTTTCATTACCAAATTAAAATGCCCTGCTGTGAGCTTTTGAAACTGTTATTTCCACATTGTTATCCCCTCAGCGTCATGGATCTGTGTGATCTTTGTAGCAGGAGTCATTGCCTCCAGTAGAAGACCTGTGTGCTTGTCACTTGCTTCAGAACAGAAATCCACATATTCATATCTGAACACTCTGAATGGGATCTCGTAAGAACTGTCATTAGATCCTCCGCTCATGGCTATATCTTCATGCTGGCGAGTAGAAAAGAAGTTGGTATAGATCTCTCCACAGATTATAGATGATCAAAACCACAGCAGACTGTTCCATTAGCCTTGTACGACTTCACGTGATATTCAGCTTTTCTATTTCATCTCAAAGCCTACCTCAGAAGTTCAGTGAGAGCACGTGTCAGGCTTTCAATAGCTAAGCACAAGAGACTGCTACAGCACAGCTGTATAGGGGAAGCTGTAGCCAACAGACACACAAGCGTCCATGTGTCTGTCAGTGCATTTTCCAGTCAAGGTTCTGCAGAGAATCTCTGAAATGAAAGATGAGTCTAGCAAAAAGGTAATTTTTTGCCTATACTTTTTCACATATATCCATAGAGGTTTTGGGACTGCTTATGAACAATCAGTGAACTCTGGATTGCACTATCACACTTCAATTGTCAAAGAAAACTCTTGTTCAATAACAGCAGAAAACATCTTTAGCCTAACCAAAGATGGGAGAATAATCTCAGCTACATCAGGGGCAATCAGTTACAATTCTTCATTTACTTTCTTGACATGGCCATATTAATCATTAAGCCATTAATGTGTTCCAGGGATCCACAGTTTACTGAGCCATCTTCAGAAGATGATGTTTTGAACAACCGTAGGTAGCAAAGGAAAGTTATATGGCTTAAAGATCAATTTGCAAATGAGGAAAACAATGTAAACCAGTCTGTTCCAAAAGATACATTTCTGGTTTACGGAAAATTAGGAATTTACTAATAGGATTACTGTTCACCATACTGCAACTGGAATTGAAAAACAGGCCACCAGCAGGACGTATCCAGGAGGATTACAACCCCAGTGCTGCCAAAGTAGTGCTGGTATTCTGATCTTCAGAGTTTGTCTATTTGGCCACCAAAAGCTTAGCTTTTGTTTCCAGGTGTGAGATATCAACATGATTAACCCATCTCGTGTCTGGATCCTGCAGTGTTTCACTTCATAGCACAGATGCAGAAATTACCTCCGAGAGAGAAATTTTATTCTTCAGATATGCAAACTATTGATGTAAGATGTTCTGCAGATCCACTTACCTAACACACTGGAAAAAAATATTATGTCCCTATAGCATCATAAACGTTTAAGTCTCCCATCTAAGTAATTCTGTGCCTTTTCCACGTTTCTTTAGCAGCTATCACCCACCCATTCATTCACCCCTATAAGATCTGCTTTTCCTTGTCTGGTAGTGGTGAAATTTCTGACAGCTCTGTTAACTGTCCTCCCTTCAATACAATAAGTTGTGTCCCTTTGGTCCCACAAAGGCAGTGACTCTTTCCAGATAAATTTTATTCCTTTACTCTCTCTCTGTAATGGGAAAGAAGTGAGTTTGCCGCTCTCTCTAGATGTCTGCCTGCCCTTATCACATAGCTTTATCCTCTATGCCACCAGTGAGCAGGCTGAGGAGTGAGCTGAAGACATAGTAAAAAGATGCAAAGAGTAAAGGACAGAAGGATCAGCATGCTTTCTGTTTATTGTTGAACACAACATTGTAAATAAAACGATATGTCAGCAATTATTTTATTACTCAGTTTAGTTATCACTGGGGAACAAAACCAGAAACCATAGAAGTATTTGCAGAATGCCCTCAATGAAAGCTACAAACTGCCTTAGAAATTCAAAGAAAACTAAGTTCCTGACTCCAAAGTAGTAAAACCTGACACTTGATGTTTCCAATCTATTGCCTTTTTTTTCCAGTGGAGAATCAGGGTGGAACAATGTTGCAACATTTAATTCTTCACAGTTTCAACAAGCACTGGGCTGACTGGTGTAGCAGAAACTTGCTTAGAAAGCAAAGCGCTAAATTCATTCTCTACAGCAGACTTGTACACATTACTGTTTCCAACCTTTAGGGCTACATTCATCATCCTTCTGACCAGAAAGAAGCCACCAATTATTGAAGGGTTGCGTTAGAATGGAAACAGAGTAGAACTGAAGGAAGGATTCTTGGAAAAATTTACACATCAAATCACACTGCAGGGGGTTATTTCAGCAGAACTACACGATGGTCTAGAAAACTGACATTCCCTTTTTTTTTTTAATAGAAGTCAGATTTATTTGTATTTTATATGATGACTAGTGATTTAGATCCTACCCACACATTTGAGAGTATTCAGGGCTCCAGGCGTATCTCCAGCCAGTTCCAGACTATTCAAATCGTTGTTGGTCCATCCATTTACTAGTCACAACAAGGCCTTCTGTGAGTAATTATGGCCTGACTGCAGCAGGAGAGGCAGCTTCAAAGAATGGGAATCTTCAGACGCACTAGCAGTTCCCTTGGTTCCCAAATTCTTTATTTATGTGGATTACATTGAGTTGACAGATTTAACTGGGCTGTTGAAGATATGGTCAAAGAAGCAGAGTCACTTCCTTCCCCTTTATTGTTTTCTGCAGACATAACAGTCGTATGCATCTGTCACTAGAGAGAGGAAGTTCTCCATCACTGGACTTGATTTGGGCTTTTATATGCTGTTTCGGTAGCACCTGGGAATAGATCAATATAATATTTGGTAGGGAGTTGTATTTCCTCACAATGCACCGTAAATCTTTTATTGTAGATACTCCCACTGTTTATTGTTGAAAATCAATAAAAATAAACCTTATAAAGTTAAAGCCTGGCAATGGTTCAGCACAAATCAGAGAGAAGGATTAAGAGGCAAAAAATCTCCCTCCTCCTCTTGGATAGCTCCCAGCTTGTTTCCCAATGAATATTCAATAACACTTTCCAGCAATCTGGGAATACATTTGTTAAAAAATATATATTCCAAGTTATGACTGCTTCATTGTGATCTCAAACAGGACTTCTGATCCTCTTTGGTGGCTTTCTGGTTCTGGATTCAGCTGTGGATCAAAACGGAGTATCACACAGATTGCGTGTTGGATATACCTTAGAAATTTCCCCTCTAGAGACAGACAAAAGCATGTGAACCTTGGTCAGTCCAGATTAAAAGAGTTATTTTTGAGCAGTGGAAAACTGGAAACTAACCAAAATAGGTGAAAAGTGGGAACAGTCAAATGTGAAGAAGTTTCTCCAAAGTTAGAACAGAAGTTACTAGTCCTGTTTGCAAGCCTGGAGAAGCAGGGCAGGATGGAATTACTCCAGCATCATTCTTTTGCCCTATGGCTATCAATTCCTCATATACTGCATCTTAGGGTGGAATCTTCTACTATTTTCATGAGATTCAGCTATGCAGGGAAGTGAAAAATGGTTTGGAATTACTTAGTAAAGGGAAAACTTCCCAGTACTAAGGCCAGCGCTAAGAGATCAGTCTTTTTTAGTCTAAGCATAATATCAATTGCAATAGCTTTATTTAATCTTCTCTTCTTAATCAATTATATGATCTTACAAGCACTGACTGTAGAACCTATAAAAATGCAGTGACTGCCCTTCCTAAAAGAACAAAAACCCTCATAAATTTTCATGTTGACATCAATACCCAAAGAACAGGAAGGTGTTCCACGTTAAGACTCTCTCCTCCCTGGTATCAGCAGATTCCTGAACAATTCAGATGGTAAATAAATGACATGTCCCCAGAAAAGATAAGAAGGACATATAAAAATTTCCTAGTATGTGATGAAGCAGACAAAAAGTTACTTAAAAGCACCAAGATGTAATCCATTACTGTCAAAGGAAGTTAACATGGTGCAAGAACGGGGGGAAGGAAAAAGTGTGTGCCTCTGTCCTCTTGGGATATCCAACAGACACCACAAGACTGTATTGATAAAGCCCTTGATAGTCTTGAATACTGAAATACAGGATGAAATCCAACTATAAAGGAGGGAAAAGTGACTAAAATAAGAGAGAAAATATAAGACAAATAAGGTGGTGTCTTTCCAAATCATCTGCCGTTTGCAAATCTAACAGCAAGCTATGAAGACTATCAAGATATTTAGATGATCTACTTCTGCCATGTAAACTGCAGTCCGTGTAGGGTAGAGTGACGGCATTACCTTACCTTTTAGTTTCCTTTCCCTCTAGTGATTTTACTGTTCTAAGAGTCCACTTCTGTGTCAAAAAGCAGAAGAGAGCTCACTGCTCATTGTAAGTGAGCAAGAGGGCTGCCTCCCAGCACTATGGCAATCAATTTCTAGCATCTCAGGCAGTGGAAGGGTTTGCACATTTCTGCTGAATCCAAGGATTAGTAAGTTTACCAAAATCAGCAAATTTTGCACCTCTTGAGAATGTTGGCAATGACTGGAAGAAGCAAATCATGTCAGTGATCACAAATTCCAGCTTCACTGGAAAAAAAAAAAAAAAAAGTCTAAACGTTTCAAACCCCATTCCTATTTAATCAAAACCAGAGCTAGATGGGAGCAATCGGAGCTCCTGGTTGTGTTGTATGCAAAAGCAGGAACAAGTCACCAACAATAGGCTCTAGTTCAGCAGAGATCGTATTGTGAGATACTTGAGTTGACTCACTTGCCAAGATTTAGGTGAAAGTACTCAGTTTAACACATAATCTGGTTTTGACTAGAAGGCTTTTAAAATCACTCAGACTCATAGCTAATTTGGGCTCCCATCAGCCAAGTTCACTTCTTGTATAGCCATTATCTTCTGTGGAGATGCACCAGCGTGAACCACGCTGCTGCAGACCACAGTCTGCTCTCTGCCGCATCCCTGCCTGTTCAAGACCTCAGAAGAGAAGGTGCAGTAAAAACATGGGCCACTACTACTTCTAAATAACTGCTTCAGTGCCTGCGGGATACGCTGCTGTCCTGGTTTTGGCAGGGATGGAGTTAATTTTTCCTCTCAGTAGCTGGTGTGTTTTGGATTTGTGTGTGAAGAATGTTGATAAACACCCTGATGATACCAAGGACACTGTCCTGCTTTCCAAGTCTCACTAATTTGCAGATGCAGGAAGCTGGGAGAAAGACAGACAGAATAATTGATCCAAACTGGCCAAAGAGAGTATTCCATGCCATAAACATCATGCTCAGTATATAAGTGGGGGCTGGCCAGGGCGGGTATCTGCCTTCCTGGCATCCATCTTTCCTCCTCATTTTGCTGGCGTCATTCCCTCTACCTTGCTGGCTCCCTTTTTGCTCCTTTGCTTGCCGCTCGGTTTTGTTTCCGTGATCGCTGCTCGGGACGGGCTGTATCAGTCATTGGGACATCGGGTGGTGAGAAAACATACATTGTTCACTTTGTATATTTTAATATCCTTATATTCTGTTATTAGTGTAGTTTTCCCTTGTTATTTTAGTAAATTGTCTTCATCTCAACCCACGAGTTCCCCTTCCTTCCCAATTCTCTTCCCCATCCCACTGGGGAGGGGGAGGGTGAGCGAGAAACTGTGTGGTGATTCGGGCTAAACCATCACAGCTGCACCATCACCACTCCAAAGAGGGCACAGAAAGTTGTCATCCTGGTACAGCAACACTTTACAGCAACATAAATAAACTTGCAAGGTGGAGGGAGGAAGCTACCCAGGCTAGCTGAAGATCCTCGTAGTAACTTGATGCTATTTTTATATTAATTTGTTTGCAAACGAACATACTTTCACCCCCTCCTCCGTGACTACTGCCATTTAGTTGTAGCGTGAAGCTACAACACCTGTAGCTCTAACATCACAGCTTCCACCTTCTGTACAAATACATCCAGGAAGGTGCTTTCCTTTGAAGAAGGAAATTATCTTCAATTAAAAGTAATGGTTATCCTACTGGTCTCAGTCAGACACTCTCACCAAATTTCTGTCAGGTTACTGACACACACACATGCTTTCTCAGTTTTATCCCCATTTGAGGAACTTTTTGGAAAGTCAGTACGTGGACCTCAAAATAAAGTTAGAAAACAAGTAGCGTCTGCTGCTGTCCACTGACAGCCATCCCACACAGCTCTGTTGTGCCACCCAAACGCTGCCATCAGCAGTCTGACCTCAAAGTTATATGCCTTCTGACACAGGTCTTCACAGAATCACAGAATGACCCAGGCTGGAAGAAACTTCAAAAGACCATCTGGTCCAACCTTTCGTGGGAAAGGGAGCCCAGGTGAGATTATCTAGCATCCTGTCCAATCGGATCTGGAAAACCTCCAGCGATGGAGAATCCACCACATCCCTGGGGAGGCTGTTCCAGTGAACAACTGTAAGTGGTTGTCACCTTAAAAAATATCTCATATCAAGAAAAATCTAGGCATATTTACATTATTGACCAAAAAATCCTGTTTGAACTGAGAGCATCCAGGCTTACCTTCCTCAACATTTACCATATTATATAACCTGTAAGCAGCTTAGGAGATGTAGTCCCATAATTAAGTTATTCTCAACCCAGAAAGCTCTGCAGAAAGCGAAGAGGACCTCATTGTTGCCACTGAACTTCTGAACTTGCGTCAAGCTAAAATGCGCTGCAGTGGTAGCAAAAGACAAGGGATGTCCAATAGTGGCACCACCAGTCTGGAAAAAGATCCATTTAATTGAAACGTCTCAGGGCAAGAAATAGATGGATGATTCCCACCACCCACTCCCATTTTTAAGTGCTGCAAGTAAAGTAATAAATTCATGTTTTAAAGCTAACAAAAAGACAGATCTAATTAGTCAGTCAGGAAAAGCCCAAACAAGCTTTACTTGGCTGTTTGTAACTTTGGAAAGACAAAGTTACAAGCTTTATCAACAACAAAAGTCAGATTCAAATAATGAATCCTTAAAGTTACTGCCATCTTCTTTCTCTGCCTTGAAGAGAGGACAAAAGATTCTTAATTTGCAAGACCTCATTAACTTACCTCTCCTGGCACCTGAGCTACCTTTGGCATCTTTACAAAGCATTGTACAGGGTTAACATTGCAAGGCTTTTAAAGCCACTTCTGCCAAGCCTTTCTCCTACATGTTTTGCACTTAACAAGCATTACAAAATCCTTTGTACTATTTTGTTTAAAAGTGTACTAACGCTTCCATCTGAAGGACTGTTTATCACGTTTTCATTCTTCTTATAGTTAAAGCTCTAAAAATTAACTGACCCTCTGTTCACAAAGACCTTTGTCATTTAATTCTCAGCACTGAAGAGCAGCTTAATGCCTTCAGAGTGGGAGGAGAGGACAAAAGAGGATTCTGTAAGAGACAGTAACACGTTATTTCATGGACACTACTGGTGGCTTCACAAAGCCACTTTCTCATGTCTGGAGCCACACAGCAATACAATTTGGGATGTCTCCAATAGATTGCTTTCAGCTAACAGCAGGAGAATCAGTGTATGCATATCTTTTGAAGGTAGAGGCAATATTCAATCGTTGAGGTTTGCATTCCTCCTCCAGCCACTTCTCCAAATTGGTGGGACAACAGTTGTGTTAAGCTGCTATTTCTCCATGTAATTATCATGTATTTTAAGATCTATGCTAAATCTAAAATGCTATGCACAGAACATAGCAACAATTTCCCAGAAGGAATGGCTGATCTTGATATAAATTTTAGCCATAAAGAAAAATGAAAACAACCCTTGAAAATGCTGGAACCTATTGCACAAAACTAGTACTGAATCCGTGGCTCTTTTATTTAGAGTTGAAGAGGGTGGAGCAGTAAGAGACAGGAAAGCAATTTTTTTTCCTGAAGACATGAAAAAAAAAATTGTTTGTTTGTTACTTCCCTCAATAGTTGCAGTTTGAAACAACACAACAAAAAAAGGCCACTAGTGCTGACACACCCCTCTTCCACCTTTGAAAGATGACAGGAAAAGGCATTATTTCCCTTTCTGCACTTGGCTTCTCTTTGCTTGTGCTACTCCAGAGCTCTGCGGGGCTTCGTTCACCGTGACAGTAAGGCCTGCTGGCCTCTTCATCCTTTCAAAACTGTAGCATTCAACTTTTTCTTCACTGGAGACTGTCCTGGTGCTTATGAGGCGAAATCCATCTTTGAGTAAAGTGTCAAGCAGCAGGCCTAGCACATTAGTACCGTTAATCAGCTTTCTATTATCAGGCTTTATGGAAACATACCTAAAATAAGAAAAAAAAAAGCAGTTACAACACACTTGATTTACTTCTTGAAGGATGGAATAAACTTTTTTTTTAAAACAAACCAGGTCCTCAGATGGTGCAAGTCAGCACAACTGTGCAGGCTTAACAGCAACCAAGGTTCTGGGTATTTTTTTTTCCTCCTTTGAGGACAATTTCTTTCCCTCATTTCAAGAATAATAATTTTCAGCTCATCCAGTTACATGTTAGAGAGGAAGCATATCTCTTTCACCCCCACACCAAAATTTTCTTAAGAAACAGCTGTAATAACCTCCATTTCATACGGAGGAGAGGTGAATGTCATATTCTATATAGTGCTGCAAGAGTATTTCAGGTAAGAGTGAATGATGGAAGGGACAGTGAAGCCACGTTCACCCCAACAACATCACTTTTCATTACACGGAATCTCTCTCTACAAACAGTGACATTTATTGCAAAGTTACCTTGTACAGCAGGTCTTGTGGTAACAAGTACGAAAACCATTTTCACACTGCCCCAAATGATTTTACTTGATATAAAGTACAGTTTAAGAATCTATACAGACATTTTGAGCAACAGAAGTCAGGTAAAAATACTGTTACAAAATACATAAGCTTACAGGGGTGAAACTGTTCCACAGTTCACAGAAAACACACCAAACATTAATGGAAAGCACAAAAAAGATGAAAGAGCTGTGTCACCACAAAGACTAAGTTGATAGAAATTCAGCAAGGAACATAATCAAACTTTACTTGTTTCATTAATCAAGATAAGCTTTTCTATTGATCTACAAAAGAAAATTTTTACCAAGTCTGAAGAAATAAAGGAAAGAATTGGGAATATTTTTCCCACTATTTAAGATGCCACAATCTACTCAACCAATTGTTAGCCCATTAAAACTAGTAATGCATTATAAAATTAAGGTTTGGTACATAAATGTATGGTGTTTCACAAATACAAAGTAGTTTTTCTTCTACTTGCTTATCTAAAGCAAGCTAGAAGAAAGATGTTATTTTTTAAAAAATAATCAAAGGATTGGTGGATTGCAAATCCAAAGGATTGGATTCATATATTCAGAGAGAAAAACCCTTTTGGAAATACTTCAATGAAATTTTCATAAAATTCCAGATGTTCTAACAGCCACAGAGGAGAAATTAGATTACATTTTCTTATAGAGTAAGAATGTGTCTCCATACAATAGAGACAGCAACAGCAAACGCTTGCTTAAAAAATGTAAGTTGTCATTAGAATACGATCCTGCTGTCACAAAAATCACTGATATACAGTAATCTTAATAAAAACAGAACCTGGCTCCGAATTCAAAGAAAACCCATAGTGTAGCATATAGTCAATAATGTACCCCTCCTCCCTCCCCCAGTAAAAGGCTCTACAAAGCTTTCCAGTCCCTGAATTGCAATCTTAGTTCTACTAGTGTTTTCAACTCGGTTTAGCCATTCTCTTTTTCCTCTTTTCCATATGAAAGTCTTTTGGACAGTGAGCTAGTGGAGATTTTAGGTTTCTCCAATAGTTCACTCCTTATCTATTTTGTTTCTTTTGCTTCATTTTACTCTTTTTTTCCAGTCTTCTAGATAGTCACTGATGCCATGAAATTCTAAAGCCTGGGAAAGAAAGTGAGCAGGAAAGGGCAGAGAAAGACTCAACAGAACTCAAAACCAAGCATCAACAACAGTATTTTAGAAAGCTGAAGAACAGGCAAATCAGTGTAACAGAAATTAAATGATATTTCAGAACTAGGAAAACATAACACTAAACTAGCAGAAAGAAGGAAATGCGTTTCTTTTCTCTCAGCCAGCTGTCCAACAGTTTCTTTAAAATGAGCTTTGCTACCACTTAGCATGTACTTCATGAACTAGAAGTCACAAAGACCACAATGAGAAGTCACACTAGGGAAGAGTACCTGGCCACAAACTGGTCACCAGCAGAGTAGTCAGTACCACACTGAAAAACCAGGTCATGATGAGAAGGTCTTTCCAAAGGAAGTGGAACCAGTGGTTTCTGAGAAGGAAAAGGGCTGTTCCAGCTCTGTCCTGACTGCTGCCCTGTAAACACAGTGATCTGTTCAGCTAGTGTCTCAACGGTGGTACTGCAGGAACCAAAGATCCGGAAAAAAGCCTGCATCTCTTGGAGAGCAACACGCACTTCCAAGATCTCCAGCCTTGGCTTCAGCAAGTGTTCCTGCCTCAGGAGGTCAGCCAGAAGGTGGAACCCATAGAATTCTGCTTCTCTCTGCAACCTCTGGTAGTCTGAGAAATCAGGAGGTAAGGAGACCTGGAGAGTCCTCAAGAAGTCCATGATGTAACTAAACAAAGTTCCATCTCTGTCCACAAAACACTCTCCATTCACCAGCTTAAATTCCCAGTCATCGTCGTTCAACATCCGTGCTAGCCTGGACTCAGGGAACTGCTGCAAGGTAGAAGCCCGGGTTACAAACCTCACACCTCCCACACTCAGAGTGACCACCTCTCGATTACTCATTGCTATCTCAGCCACTCAAGACTTGTAACTCTCTGACCTGCGTGTCTGTGACTTGATCTTTCCTAAACTGCAAGGCATCTGCAGCTGCAAGAACCATTCAGTGCTTTCAGCAAGTGTTTGGAGTGAGGTGTGGAGCAGCGAAAGGACTCCCAGGCAACAAAGATGTAAATATCATGTACAATAGTTTTGTTTGCAGGGTTTGGTTGCTTGGAAACTTTGTTGGAATCTAATGTTTTATTTTTGAAATGAACAGCTTGCAAGGACTACTGGAAGACAGTGAATTGACTGTCACAACTTACGAAACCTTGAGAGAGGCCAAGGAATATCCCCTAAGTATGGCACGCATTACATTTGTTTCCCAGAAATGTCAACTAAATGTTTTCATGCTATATATTCCTGTTCACAGGACCACTGCAAGAAGAGGTACGAGGTGCTTCAAGCAATATATGTCAGTATCATATGCTCTTAAAGAAGGGCACTTCAGAGAACTCAAGCTTACAGTTCACTTAAAATTACTGTTATCCTATGGCCAAGTCAATACCCTCAGAAAATTCAATTCACTCCTGAAACAAGGTACACAAAAATACAGTAACAGTAGCACAGCCTATATATGTATGTTGCAGTGCTAAAGCACTTCCAAACCACCAACAACATCCATACTCCTGTCAGAGTATGCGCTCTGTCCCAAGGAAGCATCCCATCGTTTTTCCCTAGCTTTTGGAATTACAATCTGGAGAGACAGAGAGGGACAGGAGAAAAACTGCTCTACCTGTCATCTTCACAGGGCTAGAGCGCAAGCTGCCTTCCTGTGCCCGACTCATGTGTGCCTTTTGCTGCACTAAACTGTATACATTAAGGCCACTTTTTTAAAAAGTGTGGATTCAGAGAAACCAGGATCTAACAAGACAGCTCAGGTACCCCAACACTTTGATGTTGGCAAAGTATGTACTATCTGCAAAGTACATACTCTCTTGCAGCTTTTTCTTTTCTTATCAACCTCAACAGATTTCTTTTTACCCCTAGAATTTACGCTTGCCCTGAAGATAGATTTTTTTTTAGAACATGTAAACAATAACCAGTATCTACAGTAATCTGAATGCACAGGATAATTACAACATTTGATTATACAAAAAAAATACATATATCTAATTCAGTGAGAAGTAATATCCTCAGACAGAAAGTGGTTCCAGAATGTGAATGATACACTCTGTTTTTTGCAGTGGAAGGGCAGTCCTCAACGAGCCTCTCAGTACAGCGCTCTTCTCAATCTCAAATGTTCTTCCTCTTTCCAAACCACCTCCCAGTTAGAAATTTTTTTTTTTAACTGATCTTTTAGGAAGTGACATTTTTTATCGTATTCTACAATTACATTAACCTTAAACTAAGTACACAGTTTGGCACTATATTTTGGTAAGGAAAATGATTTATAGTGAATAATACTCTGATAATCATCACTGAAAGAAGAATCCAGAAACAATGTGTTTTTCAAACCTCCATTTCATCTTCCAGTTTATCAGTGCTCAAACTATGTTAACAGTATGAATGTTTTGGAAATATTTTGAATCTTTCAATGTTTTCACTGGAAGTCTTAAAAAACCAATTACTTTTAAGAAGTTCTATGTTTTCTTCACCAGATCTCTCTTAGTTCTTATATTTCAGCAGGAACTTCATAAAAGTTTATATTTGCACACAAACTGTGCTACATTATCCAGTACAACCAACGTATAGTTTTTACACTTCTCTCTTAGAAGTGAAGCTCCATCTGTCATCTGTTCCCAGTAGAAGACGGCATGATCTGCTATCTCCACTGTATCTGCCAAATAGGACAAGCCAACTGTAAAGAACTGAGATTTCCAGCACTGGAGATTGTCAACCACCGACTCCACGAAGGACATTCTGGTGACAGCAAGAATAAGCAAGCAAATAAGAGAGGTCACTACAAATCTGCGCGAAAAGACTGAGGGAATCCTAAATTTAAGAGTGGTGTTTTCCTGAGGCAAAGACAGTTTGTCCACATCAACTAGTTTTATTCCATTCCACTGGCTGGTATCAAAGCTCTTCATTGTAGGGCTGATGTCCACACTGGAACAAGGTAAAGGGGTTTCTTTGAGCACCTTGATTTTTTCCCTGAACTCCTGCATCTGTTGCAGAAATATAATGGGTTCAGACACATCTTTGAAGGCCTCTGCGATGTTAAAAGCCATCCGTTGCTCCTGCAAAATTGTGTTCAGTTTATTGATTTCTGGGTCGTAGGCCTGCATCACCGCAAGCTTCATGGTCTCAAAGTCAGAGAGGATCTCATTTCGTTTCTGCTCCAGTGTGTGCTGCAGCTTCTCAAAGAACTCCTTCACTTTGTCAGAATCTTTGGTCAGCATCTGTAGAGCTTTCCTCTTACTGGTTTCTAAGGTATCCAGACGCGAGAGGGCATCTCCACAGCGCCAAGTTTCGAAGCCCTGAAACAGGGTTTCAAAAGCCCGCTTCTCCTGGGAGTAAGCTTCTTCAATAGAACAGAACACGTGCTTTGTGTGGTCACCGCGGGTGGCACAAACCCCACAGATCAGCTGCATGTCTGTCCGGCAAAAGATGTTGAGGGGTTGCCCGCTGTGCACTTTGCACACAGGCATTTTTGGAGTCACTTTGATTTTGTTATACTTCTCCACGATACCTTTCAGGGAGTAGTTGACTTGCAAGCTGTTGACTCCAGTAACGGGAGTTTCCTTTCTGCATGTGGGGCATTTAAAAGGGGACGGCCTCCAAAGCACATTCCGCACGTTTCCCTCAAGAATTCCTTCCAGACACTTTCTGCAGAAATTGTGTGAACAAGGCAGGACACGAGGGTCATCAAACAGGCTACAGCAAATGGGACAGGTGAGATCTTCCTCTAGGAGCTCCATCATATCCTAGGAAAGAGAAGAAAGATGGTAACAAAACTTATAAAATTTGTGTCTCCTCCAGGGAAACAATGCAAAAATTGATCGCCAACTGAGTCACGGCTCATTGAGAAAAGGATCTCTTTTTTCTCCAGTATCCTTAAGACAGAGCCTCGGCTGGGTTCTTGCAAGCAGCCCAGTTAGCTGTGGTATCTGGCCACCAGGTGGCAGGCACAAGAACGACTTGGTGTCCAGGCAGAACCACGTTTGGATTCTCAGCTAGAAATGCAGGAAAGGAAAGGCTTGCCAAACCCAGCAAGGACTCTGAATTAAAATAACTCATGTACTCATAATAACAGTTCAAGACTTACATCCTTCTTCGCTGATGCAATACCCAGAAACCGGATTTTCACAAAAGATACCCAGCTGATAAGCCCTCCTAAGATTTGTTACTCTCTGCTTGCTCAACTCATCCAAAGCTTACAGTTTCAAACCTCATGCACCGCTACTGTGTAAGCAGGCCATATTAAAGGTGACTGAAAAAGCCCAGCCTCAGAATTTCTTCAGCTACAGAATATGTGATGTGGCTCTTTGCTCTACCTGCAAAGACAAAGGGGAATCACCACTCACTTAAAAGATCTCTTCCTCCTGCACTATTTTTAAATAACCAAGTGAATGTGTTATCATTGAGCTACTCAACACAAAGTTAAAATACTTCAAAGAATAACTGCCCATAATCCTCAATAATTCATCATGAAACAAAACTGTTAGCTGCTTTTACTCATCTGCAATCTCTATTCACAATGCCATTCTCACAGCACTCGTGCCTCAGCAATTTCTTTTTGTGGACAGGACCTGCAGGAAGAGGATTTACCATGTCCTTTGTATGGAAGAGTCTCAGCGAAGGGACCCAGCACACTACCCTCCCAGAGCCTCTAACCAAAGCCAAGTTCTCGGATGCAGACACCTTACCATTTACAGCATCCTCTAAGAAAACAAATAGCTAATAAAGACCAAAATGGGTGATGGTTTTGTTAGCTAAAACTCTCAAACACTTAGTTTTGAGCTGTAATTAGGAAGACGCTTCCCTTGTATAAATTCCTTCCATATTATACAGTATGTATTCATACATATATGTAATAAAATTCCTTTTATAAATCAAAAGATGTATCACAAAACAAGACCATCAAAGTAGTCCTGTGACAATAAAGCTCTTAAGAGTAAGGCTCTTAAGGCAGTAAGGATCTTAAGACAGTAAGAATAAGCTCTTTTAATTAGTTTTCATGTTATTACTGAGGCTCGTGTCCCCTCAAAGAGATATAAAGTGGCAAACATGGAAGCCAAGGGGAGAGCTGCAAGGGAAGATCCATGCTGCACAGGACAAGAAGAGCAATAACATCAACACCAAAGCAAAGATTACAGGGAAGAAAGGCAAGGTCAATTCTGAGTTTCCTTCACAAGAGGACAGATACAGTCCCAGCAAGACTTCACAGTAGAAGAGCCATCCTTGAGAGGTATAAGCAAACATCCCATGCTTCGCCAGTGACAAGGAGGAAGGGTATTCCCTGTCCTTGTTTGGATAAGGAGAGTTTGAAAAAGTTGCCATCTTCTCTACCCGTCTTCAGGACGAAGGTCATCAGGCAGATGGCGGCCACCATTACAGCGAGGGACCCCAGACAAAAGGTCTAATGATTCCATTTGCCACCTGTGGTTTCCTGTAAGACTGCAGATCCCGTTCAGAAACTTCATTTTCTGTGACAAGAAAGTCATTTTGAAGCACCTTTCACTGCTAGAACAATCAAGGTTTCTCTTCCTACTGCTAAAAAGATTGGGATGACAGGAAGAGGATGATTTTGCCCCCCCTACCCTTGAGTCCTCCTCTTTATGAATAGTTCCCCCTTTCCAACCTGTACTCACAGCTTTTCACCATGATAGCAGCACAAAGATCAGTTTTGCTCATGTGTTAAGAGGATAATAACTACAAAACTAAAATGACAATTCTCCATCTTTTAGTAAATGGAAATTCATAGTGCAGAAAATATTTGCTCTGGTCCGTCTCCTTTACCAGGATTTAGTTAGGGAACTGGAAAAGCAGCTTTGCATGCCTGACAGTGAGGACTGCAAACCACTGCCGAAAATGCTTACTACAACACGTTCCACCAAAATTGCAGGACAAACATTGAAGGCTTTCATGCTCCTAAAAATACAAAAAACATACACAAAAAGGTTTCATGATCCAAATAAAACTGTCCTGGCGCATTCCAACCCCACTTACCCAATTAAATAATTATGCTTTATAAATATAACTGAATTTCAAAATCATTATATGACATCATTAAAAATCTAGGATTTTAAAAAAAGAAATGGGCAAGTCTATGAACTTTTTCCTCCCCCTCTTACAACACCAGTAACATCAAACCAAAAATACTGAAAACTTGTATGACTGGTTGGGACAGCTGAACTTCTGTCTCCTTTAGGACGTTCGTTTCAGAGAGTAAGTTGCCTGTGGATTGAGACATTCCTTTGTATTAGCAACGTGGCGTTTGTGTGAGGAACTACAGCAACATTTCAACTTCTCCATTGGGAATTTCTCTGTGTAACTTCTGATGCAGGTTTGGATGGCCCCAGAATTCCCCACTCGTGGCACACAGACCAAAAGGCACAGTGATTTCTTCCTTCATCTGAGCTATATAAACTCTCTGGGTACAAACCCAGCAGATGTCACCCATCAGGAAGAGCAACTTGCACAGTTTGATCATTAGGAAGAAGAATAGCAAAACAAATCAAACCATAAACGCACAAACAACCACAGTAGCTTTTTCCCACGCTCCAGAAAGAAATTCATCTAGCATGCTTCTCAGCACAGAAGTTGGGTTTATCAGCCAGCAGCAGGCTGAAAGCAAAACCAACATTTCACCAACCTTCAAACAAAACAAAAAGATAGCTCTTGAATTAGAAGTTTCCTGCAATGGCGTGTAAATATTCTAAATAAAACTTGACCAAGTCAGGCCACATTTCCACAAGCAGCTGAGCTAGTCAGGAGAGGTCTCGTCTCCCTTCCTTCGCAAGGACCCCAGTCCTTGTCAGGACCTCCGATGAGCAAGGTCACCAGCCTTCTGTCAGACTGGTGTGTTGAATCACCCTAACAAAGGCTCCTGTACAGCAAAGGCAGGAGAAAGGGAGATGGGAGCTCCTTCCAGCAGCAACGATCTTAACTCTGCTCACCCCACTGAGAAGAACTGCAACCTAACGGAGGGTCAGTATAGACATTTTAACGCAGAACGATTGACCTCCAGATATCCAGGCGGCCAAAAGAGGGAAGGGGCCATGCTTTAAACCTGCTATTTCACGGCCAAAGTTTTTTCGAGGAGTACCAGGTGCATCCAACACGTTCAGCCTCCAGAAAGCTCAAAAGGCCTGGAGAAACAAGCAGTTCTGGTTCAGAGCAGTTACAGCCCCGCAACACCGTTTCACCAACACGATTTGCCAACCTGCTGAGCGCAGGAGGCAGGGGCAGTGCCCCGTCCCTCTGCCCAAGCAGGGTTTCCCTCACCGCTGCTGGTGACAACCCCGCTCCGGCCGGGGGGGGGATCCCCGACACCCGCGTTCCCCGCCAGGCCCGGCCGCCGGCCCTGGCCTCTCCGGGGGTCACGGCCGCTCCGCCGGCCACCGCTGCTCGGGGAAGGTGGGCTCTCGGGGTCCGCCTGCGCCTCGCAAAGAACAAACCGCTTGCGGGGCTTAAACGCGGGAGGAGGGCTGCGAGCGAAACCCCCCGCGCCGCCGCCTCACAGTGCCGCGGCCTGCACTCGCCCAGCCGGGCCTGCCCCTCCGCCGCCCGGCCCCCGCTACTCACCATCCCGGCCCGGGGCTCGCCGAGAGGCCGGGGGGAGGCGGAGGGACCGGGCGGCCTAAGCTGCCCACACCGCCCGATTACCGCGGCCCCGGTAATCGCTCCGGGCCCGAGGCCGGCGGCCGCCGCTCCCCCCCGTCCCCTCGCCCCGCCGCCGCGCTCTCACCTCGGCCAGGCGCGGTCAGCGGCAGCGGGCGATGCCGAAGGCCGCCATCCGCCGGCCACCCCGCCGCACGCCTCTCCTCGCCGCCGCCGCCGCCGCTGCCGCTCGGCCCGCGGGAGGGGTGGGCAGGCCCCGGCCCACCGAAGCGATCGTCCGGGAGCTGCTGCCCGGCGGCCAGGCCGGGGTACGCCCACCCACCTTGGCCAGCGGCCGCCGATCCGGCCCCGGGGTAGAAGCTGCTGCGGCTCTTCCTCCTCCGCTCGCCCGTCAGCGGCAAGGAGAGGCCCCTCCGAGGTTGCCAGGCGGTTGGGTGACGCTTGTCCAAGCCGGTGGCCGAGGTCTGCAGCCCAGCGCGGGCTGCCGGCTCCTCCACCGAGATATTTACGGGTTTCTGCTGTTCATGAATTCCGCCAAACGAGACTTAAGACTGCAGCTCGCAGGTGTGTGTTGTGCAGCGTAAACAAGGAGTGCTGCTGGGTGGCAATCCCACTGAGCATCTTACAGAAAAAAAAACCAACATCATTTTAGCCAGATACCCTTATGTGCTTCGTAAATGGATGGAGACACATTCCTTTTTGCTTTAACGCACTGGCCGTACCATTTCCTACTGGTCAATCCGTTGGAGAGTAAGGTGGCCTGTCAAACCTACGCAGGCCTCCCGCAATAACACCAACTAGTCCCCGCGAGATGGAGCAGGAGGGATCCCGCATTCGCCTGGGAGGACCCTCTAGTTATAGGGCTGTGAAATTGGGGCTGGAAGTGCTGAGACTGTGGAGAACCTCTGTGATTTGTATCTTTTTTGCAGTCTATCTGTGAGTTCTCAGCCAACGTTAACAGCTCTCACATTGAAGACAAACTTAACTTACTTTCAAGTAAGTTTCAAGCTACCTCAAAAGCCATTCCAAAATGCACGTACTCTGCCTCCTGCATCCCTGCCACTCCTCTACTCTTCACTCACCCACTGCAATCACGTCACTCGTCGGCACAGGGGAGACTGGTCACATTCAGGACGTAACATATTTCTTTCAAATGAAGCTCCCTCACACACCTGACATCTTTCTTCCAGTTGTTTAGGAATCTGAATTTTAAAAGCCATTCAATAACATGCCGAGGCTGTGGTTCCCCAATTTACTGCAGCCAGAAGAGGAAGAACTCTCCCCTTCCTCATCTTCCTTCCTTCTGCCTCCATCCAAGCTGGCCTGCCCTCTCAACAGGACGCAACGGGAATAGCTTGACCAAGGACAAGTATTTTCAAAAATCCCCTTCGGAGTGCTCACACACTGGGGCGTTTCATCCACTATCTCCTGGAGAACAGCCCCAGAAGGTAGAGTTGCTGCATAAAAGCAACCAAGACCTTCAGGTGCGCTTCAGCATCCTGCTTGTTTCTTAACTGTCCAATGTATTCTTTGTCATTTATTAAAAACAAGTAATTCCAGGTAGTTTTTGAAAAGTGATGGCTTAATCCATTCCTCAGCTACCCAAACTGCGTTCAAGTAATATCCCAATGCTTGCACATTTATATTTTCCAGGTACCCCTTGTCTATGCTTTCCCAACAGCCATTTTTATATCAAGAATTTCCTGATTCTACTCATTTTCTCTTTAATTTTATGGTCAAAGATATTAACAACAGCATGGCATTTTAGATTCCTCACTCATTATTAAGTTCATATCTTTCTCATCCCGCTTCTTTCCTGACATATTTTTAGAGTATATTTTATTCTCCATTAATTCTTTGGGCTGATCCTACTTTGTCTCTTTATAAATGAAGAAGGAGCTGTCCAGGCATAGGAGTGCATGCCTGCCTGCCCGGATATCTCCTCTTCATTAGGACCATCTCAGAATCTTCTTGTCCCTCCTTACTTGGGCTTTCTTCTGTCCAAGATGAAAGCTTAATCTTCTCAGGAAACACACGGGATTTCTGTGCTTGGTGCACAAAGACAATGCTCAGTCAGAACTGGTACTTAAGTGTACCGTGGCTGTCCTGAGCACGATCAAACATAATTTGAGCATTCTACCTGACTGATATAGTTGCACACAACTGTTCTGCACACATGTAAGTCCATCTTTCTACACTAGCTATCTATATAAATGGCCTCAGGTTGTGCCAAGGGACGTTTAGATTGGATATTAGGAAAAATATTTTCACCAAAAGGGTTAGCAAGCATTGGCACAGGCTGCCCAGGGAAGTGGTGGAGGCACCATCCCTGGAGGTATTTAGAAGATGTGTAGATGTGGTACTTAGGGGCATGGTTTAGTTAGTTATGGACTTGGCAGTGTTAGGTTTATGGTTGTACTCGATGATCTTAAAGGTCTTTTCCAACCTAAATGATTCTATGATTCTATAAGAGTTTTGTAAACGCTTTGTTGTTTATAGAGGTTTTTCAATAGTGGTTTGCTGATGAGCTTGCACTCCTGCATCTGAGAGCACAGTGTCTTCCTGAAGCAGCATCAAGGGCCATTTGTTGTCCTTTGAAGCTTCAGAGAAAAATTCCGGCTGATGGAAAAGAGCGTTAGTAGATCTGTGGCAATATTTCCCTGTCTAATAAGGAAATGAACCCAAGGGAAATCTGGGCTCAAAGGAGAGCCCCAGCTTGAAGGGCAGCTGGGAAGGGAACCCACAGGAGGGTTCGAAGTACAGGGGCAGGAGTTTGGAAGTAATTACAAAACAGTGACAACTTCCAGCTTTATGAGATAAACACCACGTTTGTTCTAAGACAACGAGATAGCACCTATTGTCATCTTTAAACTAGAGAGAACCCAGATCGTGGCTCTTCTACTAAGCATTATGATTGGAGATTTCTGAGACTGAAGCTGTATGCTGTGGTTCAGTCAGTGACCTCAGACCTAACTGCTGCTGCTGCTCTGCGACCCTCAGCAAATGTTTTACCGAGCTGATTCAACCCGCTAAGCCAGCAGAATGCTATTCCCTTTTCTTTGCCTGGGTTAGTTTTCTGCTGATTCAACAAGCTAAACCAGTTCAGTGCAAGATTAGACAGTCATCAGGTCTAACATCTGAGGAGTGAGGAAAAGAGGATCAAGATTTTCCCCTTTCTGTGGAAGCAAGCCATTAAAGTGACTCAAGCTGTAACAGGTAATTTTACCCTGAGAGGCAGATTCATGGGGGGTTAAGCCAAGCCAAGAGAGTGCTACTGGCAAAAGAGATAATTCCATCCTTTTCCCTTCCCTTAGTCATGCTTTCCTGAGGCCTCCTCTCTGCTGGCTCCGACATTCATGTGGCCACATGTTAGCCTAGATCCGCTTGCCAACAGAGCCGAAAGCTAATCCAGTTTAAAAAAAAAAACCAAACAAACACAACTTTTCAGCAGGATCGATTTTGGCAGCCAGCTGATCCCATAGCCGAACAAACACCAATGCCAGGATGAGCCAGCGAGAGGGCCTGTTTCGGTGGCAGCCTGCACGCACGTCAGCGTAAACCAGAAGTGCCTCCACAGCCTGTAATTTCACAAACGCTTCCAGCCAGCTATTGCCAGCGCTGCTGCCAAAAGTAACACAGCCTTGCCCTTCGGCCACACTAGCTGCTCATTCCGGGCCCCAGGCACCCCCTGTGCCGTGCTGGAGAAGATGTCTAACACAAAACTGATTGATAAATGTAGCTGGAGTTATAACCAGCTTTTTTTTGTTTGTTTTTCCACTCCCAGATTTGTATTCTGCATCAGTAAGGCTTCTCTGAAGCCATGCTACCAAACACCTGTCAGATTATTATTGTCTCCTAGGGTGAAACACCAAGGAAAAGAGGTGAATTGAGGGCATTTTACAGTTTTGTCCTTGGCTGCACGCCTGTCTTTTACTTCCCACTGAAGGAGGTTAAGGCTTCACATCCTGTTGCAGAGGTGTCAGAGCACACACAGAATACAGTCCGGCATTGGGACAGTGACTTCCTGGAGCATGCCGCTTTATTCAGCTGTGCTGGTGTGAGCACACGCTCAAATGGAGAGGGACAATCTGAGATGTACAATGCAGCTGCTGTGGGGACCTAAATACGGAAATAAATCTGCAAGACCTTTGATGCTGATAGCCGTTCGGTAAGAAGATGCTGTAAGATAATACTCATAAAGGAACTATTCAAAACAGCTCCGTGTGTCAAACACCTTCCTCGTGTATAAAGATTTCACAACTATATCGTATCTGACTACATTTCTTTTCAACAGATACATCTGGACTATATTAAACACTCCAAATGAGGGATCAGAGAAAGTAGTTTCTTGTTATTGTTCCATAAAAGCTACTTTTAATATGCATTGTAGAAATACCAGCCATTAAAAATCCATGAAGGATCATCAGCGATTGAAATGATCAACTGCTGTTTTGAGGTCTGAATTTCAGAGATTCCCTTGATATCCAGGGTCTTCGATGGCTATTTTAGCAGTACTGAAAAGCTCTGTAGTTTTACATCCAGAACTTAGACCCATACAGTTAACTAATATTTAGCACTTTGCTAGATTTTACTGTAGTGGAGGGGGGGGTGGGAATCGATGATGAATTCAGTTATCTCCTTAGTGTAATCCTATTTATTTACAAAGAACATACAGCCACGTCCCATTTCCTTGCATGCAGAGGAAGCAAATGGGAGGGAGCAGTGTGCGGCAGTCCAAGTTTGCTGCTCTAGCCAGGATGCCTGCCCAGAAGAAGCTGTCCCTTGGCTTTTTCTCAGGGCCATGCACCACTGCTTCTCCCACTGTCTGCTGGCTCTCGCGTGGTGTTTCCGGTCCCGGACATGCACACAGGCAAACACAGCTGCAACCAATCTGTGCTCTTGCTGCCGCGTTCGCAAGCAGTCCCTAGAGAAATCTCTCTGACTTTCCCCAAATTAGTGCTTGCTCATATGAGTTAGCTCATCTTAGCGCTTGGCCATGTAGCCCTGTGCCGTGGGCAGCAGTTTCTAGTTTTTAGCTATCTTACGCCGTAGAACTTAATTGCTCCTTCCTGAACAAAGCATGGCCAGCGTGCCTGTCAGTTTTAATGAGGTTTGTGATTGCCTATAGATCAAAGCTCTGCTCCGGTGGGTTTTGCTTATATTGCATAAAGAGAAAAGAAGTGACCTCCAAAGTAAATAGAATACCGAGGAACAAAATTGATTTTCATACACAATTTCTTCTATAACTTGGCAAGCGTCAGATTAACTGTATAAAACAGAAGACTTCCTACAGAATGTTAATCCTCACAAGAACACATTATAATGAAGATTTCAAAGTACAAGCACAACCTGTTTTTCATCTGAGACCTTGTCTGTATCATCTTCCAAACCACAGGCCTGACCCTGGGAGTGGAAGGACTGCTTTCAATAAACAAACCTTGATTTTCCAGTCCTGCACCATCATTTACTTCTGTGCAAGTTGCATGGAGATGTTACTAAATCAATTCCAGCATATTTAATAACTACTGTTTTTCATTGGTTTTCACAGGTGCAAATGCCTCCATAAAGCTTGTGGCAGTGGAGAAGCAAGCCCCAGTGGTTTTTACTAGGAGGACGAAGAGGAATTATTTTTCTGAGAACCGATTAGTCGTGTTGTATTGCATGCTGTAACAATGGGAGAGAGTTCCCATCTCTCTCGTGAATTTGGCACTATCAGGGAGCCTTTCTGAAACACACTTGTCTGCAGGCAGTAGATCTACTTTGCAGGGCTAATGAGAGACAGTTGTATTTTGTGAATGAAGCTCTGAGCTAGAGAGCAAAACAAGTCAATGACCATCATTTTCCTTCAGCAGGACCTCCAAATACACCTGCATTTGTGAAATGGATGGGACTGGTCGTTTTCCTATTCTTCTAACATGGTTCCCAGGCAAAATGTCTCTGCTGCTACTGTTCAAGGAAATAGAGCTAAAACCCTGGGAGCAACAAACATGTTTAGGCACGCTGAGCATAATTTTGCTTCCAGTGTGGGAGGGTCCTAAATATTTGGCCTCCCCAGTGAAAGAAATGCACATTCAAGAAAGGCAGAAGCTGAATTAACCCTTCACTACCAAGCACAATTATACTCCTAAATACTGGAGCCCAGATCTTCATCTCTTTGAGGCAGTTCTTTGTGCACTGTAAAAACGTTGGTGTTCAAATATGCTCTAAACAGGCTGACAAGCACATTTACAAATATGGTACTATCCTGCTAGAATTGCTCACCTTGTTCTCCAAGAAAGGCATATGAATAAGCCATGTTTCTTACCCAGCTGAACAGCTAACTTTTGCCTTACTTCCATGGGACCAGTGTTGTTATCTGCTTGTTTTTTTCCAGCACCGGAGCGTTCTCTCAAGGCACATCTTTGCTGCTCTTCCTGCACGACCCACTGTGACACTGGGCTGTCACCAGCCGCTGTCAGGGTGCTCAGCAGCCGAGCTCTGCACCTGGAGGGAGACAGGATGGGCGCAGGGATGAGAGCTGCACTGACCTTGGTCCCCCGAGGCTTCCTGCCCACCGAACACATAGGGAGTCAATGTGCTCCAAAGCAGCACGGCACTTCACCAAGCTGCAACATGCACTTTACTCCACAGGTGCTGTAGTCTGCTGGCCTGTAAAACCAGCCTCTCAAGTTAAGCAAGCAGTGGAGTAAGAAACTGGCAGCAAGGCACAGCCATCCACTGCTCCCCAAAGCCCCATCCCCTTGACTCCGACTGATTTGGCAATGCTGACTTCATGTGGTGAGATGTGTTTGCTTTCCCAGTGCTTATTTTGGGGAAGAAAGGACTTACTGGGGCACAGAGGAAAAAAAAAATGGGTCGGGGAGTCACTTGGAGGTTGAGTCTCTCTAAGTTTTTTTTTTTTTATTTTTTAAATATATTAACATTTGTCATTTAGCATTTACTGTAACAAACCCGCACTGTGTGAGAGACAATAAAAATCCCGCAGTGACTTAAATGGGATTAATTATGTGAACAACAAGCTACCAATGAGAATCATGATGCCCTCCATACAAAATAAATAAACATCAGTTTCCACCTAATATTTACTTCTTAGAAGTTCAAGACTAATCCCATTTGGCATATTTTAAGGAAGTGAGCTCTTGACCTCAAATGTTTATGGGCTGTAACAGTAAGTCCAATAAAAGAAAGGAAGCGTATTTTAAAGCTGCTCTTAAAATCGATTGGTTTTAGGCACAGTTTTGAGAAAGGCAGCATTTCACCTCATGTTTCACGTAAAGGAATGTGACTGATACAGCCCATCCAGACCAATAAGATATTTCTTGCTATGAAGATTTCTTTTAACAAGAGGTTTTGAATATCCGCTTAACCCCCTACGCCCCTCCCCAAGACGGAAAATGTTGTACCACATGGGTTACATTAGTTGCATCATATTATATACTGTAATAAAATGTTAAGAGAGCTTTCTAAGTGAAATGCCACAAAATAAGACAGCAGCTGAAAATCACGAGAAATAACTATTTCATCCCAAATTGGTTCACAGAGAAAAAAGCCTTTAAATATAAGTATTTAAATTATCTGCTGTCTGCAAAACATTCTAGATCAGCAATTCCTGGCACAAGGTTTATTGGATATTTTTCTGTGGATAAATAAAAATGTGAAGTAGGTACAGGTGGGCTTCTATTGCCACGCTATCAGTATTTACTGTATTTGTTGAACCCCAGTTGTGGCCCCTGTTCTGGATGATGCGTGCTGTAGGGGCAGCTCCAGGGCTTTTCCTACAGAAACACTTGTGTAACCTGAAGGCCACAAGTCAAGCTACAGCTTTTTAAATTACGTGGCATTCTGCTGCTATGAGAGGGACACAAAGCTGGTCCCAGAGAATGCTTTTCACCGTGGCGGTCTTTGCAGTTGAGTTCAACTAGTCCTGAATAAATCAAGAGAATCATAGAATGGTTTGGGTTGGAAGGGACCTTAAATCAGGAAAAACACCCTTTTGAACAGAGGAGAAGGTACTCTAGAGGCAAATGGCACCCAAAATGTTCAGAGTTAAGACTCAGTAGCTGGACAGGTCTGAAGATGAGGAGAAAGGGCAGCCCGCAGGGAGCAAACGCCATGGAGGCAGGCGGAGAACCTGGGCGGGAGAGGCCGCCAGGCCCGGCTGCACAAACCCTTCGTTTCAAGGAGTCCTGTCTCTTTTGAATTTTCCATGAAAGATTTTTTTTAAAAAAAAAAAAAAAGAGGAAGG